>VWYK01121260.1:19811-43553 GCA_013399775.1 Semnornis frantzii
CATCACGCAGCGGGCGGCGGGGGGGGGGGGGGGGGGGCAGAACGTAAAATTAATGCTTGAAAACAGGAGGTGTCACACAGGGGACTTGAGGGAGTGGGAAGATGGAGGGCAGGAGAAGCAGGGTAACATTGTGCTGCAGCTGGGTCTCAGCCAAACTTCCCTGCTTGTTACTTTCTTCCAAAGCCTCAGGGAGTTTGTTTTTCTGCTTTTATTGTCTAAACTGAATTGCAAAAAATAGATTCTTTGAAGTTTTATCTCCTCCTTTAATACTACTCACTCTGAAGTATCTTTCCCACATATAAATTTTTTTTTTCATAAGATCTTCTATTTATGAGAAAGTAACTGTATGTGAGAAGTGGGTTTGCTTTTGAATTTAGGCATTTAAAACACAAACCAAGGCTGCCAAAGTTGTCTCTGCTGAAATATGGAAAGGTTTTCTGCTTTCTTCCATCAATTTAATACAATTGTACTCTGCTAGGTGCACTTGGAAGTAAAAAGAAATTACATAGAAGATATTATTGATCATTCCTGGTGGAAGACCAGCAATAATACATCATAGGGAACTGTACAGTTCATTAGATATTGACAGGGTGAGGAGGAGGAGGAGTGTGTGCTGCACACAGCAAGCAGGTCCATTATAAAATACCCTCTTTTTTTAATTTAGCTCTTCAGAGGAGGCCCTTAAAACTTGCAAGAATTGCTTTCAGATAAGCTTCCCCTTCTTTTAGCTTGATCAGGCCATTGTGGTGCACTAACTGAAGACTAGAGGAAGAATTGCTCATGCAGAGAATCCATTCTGAAGTGGATTTTCTCACTTTTCTGTACAAAATGAGTCACTTTCTGTCAGCATCATTCCTTTTCCATTTAAAGCCCAAAGCATTCAAAGAGATAACAGTTCAGTTTAGAAATTCAGAGTCCTGATGCTGGCATTATAAAGTCACTGTTGGCTGTGATTATTTGTCCTTCGAACGATGCCGCTGTCAGCATCTCCAATGCTGCTCACCAGTAATTGTTACTTGCTTTTCCTGCCACTACACAAATAGTAGAAGCAGGCGCAGGCCCATAGACATCACTGCAGCATGTGGCACCCACAAATGGATTAATCAGCTCTCATTAGTTGCTAGGTAACAGTGCCCTGACCTGAGTGTCTTTTTAGACAAGGAGGGACTGGCATGTGGGGATGCTTTGCATGAGTGCTGCATGGCCAGGCACACAGCAATGCCACATCTGCCACTGGGCAAGCTGCACAGCTCACCCCCCTGCGAGTTGTGTTGCACTGCTAAATACATTTGAAAATGAGATGGTTGTTCACATCCTGGCATTTACAGAATCATAGAACGGTCTAGATTGGAAGGGATCTCAAAGATCATCTATTTCCGACCCCCCACCATAGGCAGGGACACCTCCCACTAGAACAGGTCACTGAAGGCCTCATCCAACCTGGCCTTGAACACCTCCAGGCAGGGAGCAGCCACCACCTCCCTGGGGAACTTGTTCCAGTGTCTCACCACCCTCACTGGAAAGAACTTCCTAACATCCAGTCTATATCTCCCCTCTGCCAGTTTAAACCCATTTCTCCTCATCCTGTCATTGCAAGACCTTGTAAATAGTCCCTCCCCAGCCTTTCTGTAGCCCTCTTCAGATACTGGAAGGCTACTATAAGGTCTCCTCACAGCCTTCTGTTCTTCAGGCTGCAGAGCCCCAACTCTCTCAGCCTGTCCTCACAGCAGAGCTGCTCCAGCCCTCTGAGCATCTTCATGGCCTCCTCTGGACCCACTCCAACAGTTCCATGTCCTTCCTTCACACAACTTCTTTCAACACATCTTGTGCTTCTCTGCATCAGAGTTGGTGCGATGCATGCATGACCCAACAGGGCCATTAGAATGTTCCAGGAGCATTAGAGACACTCCATTGCCTTCCAGTTAATGAGTCATTCTGGTTCCACCACATCTGGTATATTTAATTACAGGCGGTGTTACTGATTTGTACCACATATACCTTCAAGATCCCAACCACCACCAGAGATTGTAAATGTAGGTGAGAAATGGTCTCTGGTCTGGCACATTTGTATCAGAGGATGTCAGGGGCTAGAAGGGACCTCCACTGATCATCAAGTCCAACCTCCCTGCCAGAGCAGGAACATAGAATCTAGTGCAGGTCACACAGGAACATATCCAGTCTGGAAAAGCTCCAGAGAAGAAGACTCCACAACCTCTCTGGAGAGCCTGTTCCAGGGCTCTCTCACCCTTACAGTAAAGAAGTTCTTCCTCACGCTGAGGCGGAACTTCCTGTGCTGTAGTTTATACCCATTACCCCTTGTCCTATCACAGGGCACAACTGAGAAGAGTTTGTCCCTTCCCTCTTGACCCCCAGGCCTCAGATATTTATAAACATTGATTAGATTCTCTCTAAGTGAGAGGTGAAAGGTGGAATGAATAAGACAAACTTGACCCAAGTAAAATGGAAATTTTGCTTAGGTCAGGAGAAGGCAGTGAGTCATAAGGAAATGAAGAGCCTTGTGTGAAGTCCTGAAATGATCTATAGCAAAGCCAAGGTTTCTACCTCATTACTTTGACATAGTTCTGAGGGAATATTCATGGTAACCTAACCCAGAATTTGCTTTTTCCCATAAAGGCTTTTATGTGGACTGCATGCAGTCTTTGGATTAGGACATCCAGACAGCATAATGGGCTGAGAAAGATGTAATTACAGGATCACAGGGTGTTAGGGGTTGAAAGGGACCTCCATAGATCATTGAGTCCAACCCCCCTGCCAGAGCAGGACCTTGGAATCTAGCTCAGGTTGCACTGGAACACATCCCGTGGAGACCTTGCTGAAAGACCTCAAGCTTTGGATATATATGCTTATAATTTGTATTTGGTTTTATTTTTCATTTTTATTTATAAGCTTTCCTCTCTATTTCCTCATTTTTTGCGCTCAGGCAGGTGTGATTTGCTCTTCTCCAGCCCACACAGTGAGCCAGTGAAGATGCCTGGTTTCTACTCCAAGCAGAAATGACAGAGAGTTGGCCATGAACAAGTTCAGTGCAAACACTACAGGCCAGTTTGGGTTTTTTTTAATCACTCTCCATCTCCCTCCTTTCTCTCCATCTCCTATTTTCCCCCATCTTCCTCCTCTTCTTTCCATCTCCTTCCTTTCCTCTCCATCTCCTTCCTTTTCCTTCATCTTCCTCTTTTCATTTCCAACTCCATCCTTTTCCTCTCCATCTCCTTCCTTTCAGGACCTCCTCCCCTTTCCCACCATACCAGCCTCTTTCCCACCCCACACAACATTTTCCATTGTTTCCCCCCAAACCCAGAGCACCTGGGTGCTATTGGAGTCTCCTTCCACCATAGGTGTGACCACTTTGCCCTTCCTGCCCACTCCCCTTTATAACTGACCCCAGGAAAGGCAGAAGCCCTAAGCTGTGCCCAACTGGGCAGAGAGATCCTCCTCCTCACATCACTGGTGACTGCCCATGATGCACACTGGGTGACTGGTGGCCCTCCGGTTAGGCAGGGAGAAGGTTGGTCAGGACAATGGCACTTTTTTGGCTGGCTTGTAAAATAATTGCTGAAGTTCAGGCTTCTGCTGCCTAAACATAATTGACTCCTTTTATTTTAATAACACCACAGAACTCTTTGGGTGAATCAGTTGTCTGACTCAGGATTAAAGCACGATCTGCTTTGCTAAAAAGATACATCCCTGACTTCCCTGAATAAAGACATTCAGATCCAGCAAATAGATAACCACATCTAAAACCACTACCATCCTCTTTATTTTTAAACTGAGAAGACTTTAATTCAATAGTGACATTGAGATGTCATTAAAATTGCATCAGGAAATTAATGGAGGAACATTAATAATAGGTTAAACCACCAATTAGTCAAATCACCAAATTAATGCAGCAGGAGATTGAATCATGAGATTAAAATAACAAAGAATCTTTACTCACCAGTTCCTCACACTGAAGGGAAGTGGCATGTTTGCTTTAGCTTAGAACCCACAACTAGAAGATTTGCCCAAGGCAATAAAAGCAATTAATTTAATCTTATGGAGTTAGAGAAATCAAATTGTGGGTTATTTTGAGTCACGTTTTACTGCCAGTTCAAGAATTTTCCTTAAAGATAAAAAATATTTTTTTTCCTACCTGTGTTCTCAAGATGTAAATTTATCAGTTTATTTGAAAGGAGAACATTTGATGAAAGCAAATAAACAGTTTAAATCTTGTGGCTCTTTTGCTAATGCATGAAATACCTCAGTGGATCACTCCATGCTAAACCCAGGATCTGTATTTATAATAACTTCCTTATGTGCACCTCATAAATAGGTGCACAAAGACAGTCAACCAAGACCTGGCATAAAGGTAACACACTTCTTTTGAAAACCATTGTGGAAAAGTAAGAGGAAATGTGATGGGTTGAAACTATCTTGTTTTCTGATATGCACCAGAAGGAAACATAGCCCACAGATGTGACTTGCCATTTAAAGGATCTAAAGAAGAAATATTTGGGTTCAATGCACTTCATCAGAGAGGATCATTTTGAACAGCAGAGTCCCAGTCAAACTAGTGGCTACTCAGTCTTCACCAGCTCACTCCTGTTCTACGTACACAATATTTCTGGATGTTCCTGCACATGCCTCTGTCAACCCCAAAGACTTTGTGGACCTAGTGTACTTTTTAACTACTTTTCTTACTGTGCCAGCCTCTGCGCCCCGGGCGCACCCCACTAGCTGCAAACAGCATGGCTTAATCTGGTTGAACATGAACAGGTTTCAGTCCAGGGCCCACAACAAAATGCCTATCCAAGGCACCTGATGTCTGGAAATACTTGCCTTTGTAGTTCTGGGAAATAAATCAGATTCCCAGATCACTAACTTAGAGGGACGTTGCCCTGACCCTTGTCTCAAGTAGAGGCAAGGGGATGCCTTACGGCACCAGATTGTAGTAACCAGCTTATGTGTGTTACATGAGCAGCTGAGGCCCAAGCAGCATCCCTGAAATGGCATCATGTGCCTAAAAAAGTTCATCACATCATTCCTCAGTCCAAGAAAACCATATCTGTGCAAATGGTTATGTCTGTCTTCCACAAAGAAGTGAAAACACCTTCAATGTAAAAATACCAGCTAAAAGTTTCTGAAGAGTGTCACCAAACCCTGACAGGAGCTCACAAGGTAAAACTAAGTATTTGTTACATTATTTTCTCAGACCACCTATTGCTGTGCTGTACTCATCATCTGCAGCAGTCATTCTAGAGCAGCAGCCTCTCCCAAGAGAGACAAGGACCTGCTGGAGAGAATCCAGCAGAGAGCCACAAGGATGGCTGGGGGACTTGAACATCTCTCCTACAAAGAGAGATCGAGAGCCCTGGGGCTGTTCAGTCTGGAGAAAAGAAGACTGAGAGGAGATCTGATCCATTTGTACAAATACCTGAGCAATGTGTGTCAGGTGGTTCAGCCCAATATTTTTTTTGGTGGTGCACAGCAACCAGACAAGAAGCAACAGGTACAAACTGGAACACAGAAGGTTTCAGCTCAACATGAGGTGAAAATTCTTTAGGGTGAGGGTGACAGAGCCCTGGAACAGGCTGCCCANAGGGTCATTTGACAGGTCTTCCTATGTCTATTTTGCAAACTGCTGCCCATTTTCAATCACTATCAGTACAAATCATAAGGTGCACAATTGCTGTAGAAAGAAAGTTTTCAGGGTGGGTTGGTTGGTTTGTTTTCTTTCTCTAAGTCAGACATAGCTTGGGTCTTGGTCATATGTGGGCAAGTGATCAAATGAATTAATAGAGAACAAATACTCCATTGCTGAACTGTTTGCTAACGAGATTTTTAAGGTGCTGGAAGACTTTAACTCAATGGACAAAGACAAGACTAAACATACTTGATTTAGAGAAGAGAGAGAAAAGCAGAAGGAGAAAGGTTTAAATCTTTTGGTGTGCTTAAAAATAAGGATAAAAGTCTAGTTCATTATCTCCTTAACATAAAAGTCTGGGAAAACAAGCTAGATTGGGGAAGCTAAATCCAGCTAGCTCTTTTTTTGTTTTTTTAAGATACCCTAACAATAATGCAGCAGGGTGAAAAGATCAGGACCACTTTATACACATTGTGCTAATTACTGCAAGTACTTAAAGTTGTAATTAGCTTATTATACTGCAGAGAACCTAACATGGCATGTCTTTCAAAAAAAAATTTCTCTCCAGATCATTAGTGGGAAAGCTAACAACATCTGCTTCAAATAAAATCAACCAATTAGCACAGGCAACTTCGCATAGTTTGCAATCAGAGAATTATATTGTGCCAAGTGCTAATTTCAATGTGAATTCTATCTCCCTCTTATATCCCACGCTTATCTGCCAGCACAGCTGGTGTTTAACACCAGCGACTTCAGTGAAGTCTCCAAAAACTTATGTTAATTTGAAGTAATCTAATCAGAAGTGTGCAATATAGACCAGGCTCGATCTCAGCTTAATTAAAACTGACCTTGTCATTGCATTGCATATAAACCACCAGAAACTCACCATTTATCACTCAGCTATGAAAAGTACAAAGCTTATGTGAGAACCAAGGAAGACAAGCTCCATACCAAAGGAGCTATTTTCAGCTATCAAAGCTTAATTTTAACTTACTGTAAAATACCACTCGCCTGTTGCCACCAGTTCCAAAAACCCAATATAATACCCCTGCAACCCCTTTCAACATTCCCAAGCAGGTCACCCTTGCCAGACCTTCTCTTTTGGTGCACTATCAGAGCTGCACATCAAAAGCTGGCTGTTGTCACCTACAGTAAATGTGAAAAGCATCTTGTTTATTAAAATGAAGTTTGTCCTTGCTCAGTTTTGATGTTCCAGTTTCCCAAGAAAGGGAAATTAAAATGATGAACCTGAAAATGAAAACAGATTTTTGCAGAGCACTCAACACAGCAAAACATAGTAATTAGAAACTACCTTGTAAAGCAATTAATTTCTTCATTGCACTTTGCGGTTTAAATCAAATAGTAGCAGTTTAGTGTACTTGAGTGCGTTTTTCAGCTGCTCTTGCTGTCAAGTGAGTGTGGTTGCCAGGGTCGGACTTTAAACATGGTTCCTGTGGAGTTGACACAGAGGAATTAAGTTTGCAATCCATGTTTTTATTCACTCTCTGAAGGACTCTTCCCCTCAGCCCCTCCCCATCAGATACCTGATGTTACTTTACTCCACTGAGATTATTCCAGAAGATCACTGCAGTGCTGTGTGGGCCCCATATCAGAGCCCACACACAAGCAGGGCAGCTCCCAGCAGAGACTTAGCTTATAACAGCAAAAAAAAACAAACCTAAACCACTTTGCCACTCAGGTTGATATTGACTCATGTAGCAGAAAAAAATACTAATGGAAGCACTTTTCCTGTCAGGGAAACTACATCAGTGCTGGGGGAACTCATGACAGCTTGCCTCAGTGGAACAGTAGTGACCATCCATGCATGCAGGCATAGGCTACTGCAAATGCAAGGTAAATTACACTAATTCAAACCTTTCACTGGGACTGTGGACAATATAGCTGATCTCATGCTTACTGAAGGCAGAAGTAAAGCCCAGCCAATTCCCAAAGCTCAGCTGACAGTCATTTGATCCAATGCAAACATCTTCAGTGTATGCTGGAGGTGTCCGCAGGAGCAAGGTGCTCACTGCAGGGAGCAGAGAGGAGCAGGCACAACCAGAGTACCACTCAACATAAATCAGAAACCTGAAATGATTAGGTAAACTGAACTCAAAAAATGTCTTCCATAGGTGAGTGACTTGGGCAAATATGTCTGTCCCTGACGCAGATGGCAAGGTGGGGTGAGAACCACGCAGGCCTCATTCTTGAGCAACTTATCTTGACTGTCTCCAGCAATGTAAAGTGATTGCCAGAAGCAAAGAGTCAAACCACCAACCGCTGTCCTTACTCCCAACTATGAAGCTTTCTGTAGATCTGCACTAAGTTTCTCAATGACTGTGGTTTGGTCTCACCTGTCTATAAACTGTTCACTCTGTTCGATAGATTCATCCATGGCCTGGATGAGGACACAGAGTGCACTGTCAGCAAGTTTGCTGATGACACTAAACTGGGTGGAGTGACTGCCACACCAGAAGGCTGTGCTGTTAGTCAGTGAGACTTGGACAGGCTGGAGGGTTGGGCAGGAAGAAATTAAATGAAATTAAACAAGGGCAAGTGTAGAATTTTGCACCTGGGAAAGAACAATCCCAGGCATCAGTATAGGTTGGGGACTGATCTGTTGGAAGGCAGTGAAGGGGAAAAGGATCTGGGGGTCCTAGTGGATGGGAGATTGTCCATGAGCCAGCAATGCGCACTTGTGGCCAGGAGGGCCAATGCCTGGATTGTATTAGAAGGGCTCTGGCTAGTAGGTCAACTGAGGTCCTCCTGCCCCTCTACTCTGCCCTGGTGAGACCACATCCAGTTCTGGAGACCCCAGTTCAAGAGGGACTCAGAACTGCTTGAGAGAGTCCAGTGCAGAGCCACAAAGATGATGAAGGGAATGGAACATCCCTCTTATGAGGAGAGACCGAGGGAGCTGGGGCTCTTTAGTTTGGAGAAGAGGAGCCTGAGGGGTGACCTCATCAATGTTTATAAAGATGTGCAAGGTGAGTGCCAAGAGGATGGAGCCAGACTCTGCCGAGTGATGCCCAATGACAGGGCAAGGGGCAATGGGTGGAAGTTGAGGCATAGGAGGTTCCATGGAAATACAAGGAGGTCTACTTTTCCCTGTGAGGGTGACAGAACAGTGGAACAGGCTGCTCAGGGGAGTTATGGAGTCTCCATCTCTGGAGGCATTCAAAAACCTGCCTGGATATGTTCCTGTGTGATCTGTTGTAGGTGCTCCTGCTCTGGCAGGGGGGTTGGACTGGATGAGCTTTGGAGGTCCCTTCCAGCCTCTGACATTCTGTGATTCTGTATCACAGTTTTTGTAGCTGGGTTATTTCTTCCTCAGCAGTTCATGTACTTGTGGAAGGTCAAAGACAGTATCTTCTGCTGGCAGGTATTCAGTTTCTCATTTCAGATGGGCTTTTTTTTTATTTTCCAGCATGTACAGAATCAGCCTTTCCTCCTCTTCTCTCATGTCATGGTGCTTTTGAAGATGCTGGTTTAACACTGAAAAAGGTAAGCAGCCCAGAGTGACTTTGGAACGGAGATGTGCAGCAACAGGAATAAATAACGAATAATAGTCATGACCAAAGATAATGCACTTCCTACTGGCAGCATCACAATGTTTCCTTCACGTTCATCTGTTTCCAAGGCCTTGTGAATTGCATACTAATGCAAATGTATGTTGGTCTGTGAATACACACACATTAGGAAACAGATATAATTATATTACAGCATGTATCTGTTCTTATACATGTAAATTTATCATCCCATGTATTTGATCTATAATAAAAGCTCCCTTTAGAACAATGACTCACACAAAGCAATTGAAAACACATCCAACAGCTCTTTTGAGTGAGGCTCCATATTACATAGATAAGTCAAGTAAGTAACAGTTTATGACAAAACAGAAATTAAATGGATCATCATGGACTCATTGTTAGGACTGGATCAGTTAGAGAATAAAACCAAGAACAATTCCTTTCCAGCTTAGACTTCTCAATACTGTAGATGACAAGATAAAAGCAGAGAAATCTGGAAACCTACTTCTAATAAAGATTCCCTGAATACTCTCACAAGGTGAAGAAGCAATAAAAGAAGCTCTAAAAGTTACTCAATACAGCACACTGCAATATCAGAGCTACATTCTACTCAAGTCTTTTCTTTGAGATCTGCCTGGTACAAGTCCCTATAGGAAAAGCCTGTGGAGTAAAATGTTCCTAGATTTAGCCCTTTTATAAGAAAGCCTTACTGATTAGAAAACATTCTGATGGGCTCGTTTGATCTTAATTTTGATTAGTAGATGTTGTCTTGTTCCTGTGTACTACACAATAATGGATTTGATCTAGGAAATCCCAAAAGTGTTTGCTATCATCTATAGCCCTACACACTGCATACAAAATAGTCCCACTCCTAGCCTGGAGGCTGTGGTTCAAAACCAGAATAAAATGGCTGTAACTGGGTAAGACAACAATAAGCCTCATTTTGGCTCAAATCAACATATTGGCCCACAATCAGGGGCATAAAATCATTGTTTCAAGGCTTTTTATAGACTGTTAATTATTGTTGTCTAATCATTTCTTAAGTAACGGGTAGATAGTTTGCAGGAAGAGTGCACATACAGACAGGGTTGTAATGCAGGCCACGTAACAATGTTAGAGGTGACAGAAGCATAAGAAATGTCATGAATAAAAGCATAAAGAGATGAGCAGGAGAAAATGAAAAGTAAAATGTTTGTGAAGGAAGTTAGAGTGGAGCAATGAGGGAAAGAGAAGCCCAAATGACACCAGAGCAGTCCTGATCTTCAGCTCACCAGTTCACTCAGTGTGTTCAAACACCAGGTTCTAAAGGGAAACCATAGTCATTCCACATCAATGGCTTTTATTTCAATGCCACTTCTCACCCTCACAAAAATCCACTTGGTTTTGCTTTCCAGATATAGTCTTCAAACATTCAAAATCTTCTACAATTTATGGGGCGTGATTAAAAAAATAAATAAACTATATTAATGCAAACATTAAGGCATCAAGGAGGGGTGGGCTGTTAACACCCCAATGTCTTTTCTTCTGATTTCACATCCTGTAATGGAGGGGTAATTAATTAATGTGAGATTACATTTTTCCAACATTAATATCATTTATTAATTTTGGTATTCAGTAGTCCCACCCCTCCCCACCACCAACCACTAATTTTAATAATAATTGTTTCTTCTGCAACAGTCATGGAAACATACAAAGGAATAAGTAAATCTAGAAATAACTAGCAATAATATATGAACAGTAACTGAACTGGAAGAGAAGGTTCTTTCGGTCAATACACCACTTGTGGTCAATATTCCACTTGCCCACTAGGGGGACTCAAGGAGCTCCTTTCTGCTTATGGCGGAAGGCGATGGTGAATTACAAGAGACTTTAAGTGTTTACTTACAGAATTATCTCCTGACTGGTGGGGGTAGCTACACCTTCAGACAGTACCCGAATGCTTTCAGGGAATTTTATTGGTGTCTTCCTAGCCGCTAAGGCTTCTGATTCTTCCCAGACTTCACAGGGTGCTGGGGAGAGGAAGGAATCGATCTCTGACCTGGTCCTAATTTCTCTGGATGATCTGTGTTTCCCTTCCAGGGCTTCTCGTCTTGGCAGGTGTAGACAGGGTGTCTTGCAATGTGCAATCCTGGCATGATGTCGCGCTGACTGTGCAGGCCTACCACATGGAGGCATTTAGAGCCTGTTCCTGGTAAACTCGAGGCAGTGGAGTTTCCAGGCAGTTCAGGATACAATAAGGCAGTGAGCAATGGCAGCAGGTAGCAGCAGACATGAATGCAATGGCAGAACACGTTGTGTTACCTGCTCATCTCTTTTTATCAACATAACCTAAGACTAATGGGCCTTTGGACACAGAATAGCCAATCAGAATGACAGCCAAGCTTGACCATATTAAGTGAAGCCATAGGCTTGCTTTACCCAAATTTGGGAAAAACATAGGTCTTGCAAGAGGCAGGCACAAGCTAAGCTTTTGTACCTTGTTTATCACAGGATGTAAACAGGAGCAAAACAAGTCTGGGCAAGCCAGAATCCTTAGACTCAGTGGCTCCAGGTTCTTTGTCCTCTTTCCTGTGGTTGCTTCTCCCCCAAAACAGAGAGAGGGAGAGCAGAAAAACATGCCTGGGCAAGCCAAGACATGTATAAGCTTATTTTGGCCTGTTTAAGCTTCCCACGACACATCCCAACTATGCTTTTTGATTTGTTGACCTTGGCAAGGACTGAAGCATTCTGAATTCTACTACAGAAATACGAAAGTGTCATAGGCAAAGAATTAGCTTCATTTATGAACATAAGAGGCAGATTGGGTGCACATGTTGCAGAGGAAGATGAATGTCTGAAAATGAACATTTAAATTGTCAACCAGAAGCCTGCTAAGCACTTGCTGCAAGCAGTAGGGACTGGTCATAAACCTTGATAACACCTGGACTAGATAGAAGTGGCATGTTTTAAATCTTCTCACTAATAAAAGGAACATAAGTGAGATCCACCAGCTGAAAGGATCACAAGACAATGCTTCTGCACATAGACTTCTGCACATAGATTTGGAGAAAATAGAGTCTTGGTTTTCTGGGGGGAAAAAAAGAGATACCAAAATGCAAGGTTAATGAAAAGAAGACATGGTTTTGGAGAGAAGGAGGTCCAGAAAGAAGGTGAAGAAGATCCTGAGTGAAGTAGAGACTGGGATCTGGAGATCAGAAAGGTGCAGAGAAATTAATTCTGGGAATGCCCAGGGGCTTTGACAGAAATCATAGAATCAAAGAATCATAGAATGGTAAGGTTGGAAGGGACCTCAAAGATCATCTAGTTCCAATCCCCTGCCGTAGGCAGGGACACCTCCCACTAGGTACAGGTTACTCAAGGCCTCATCCAACCTGGCCTTGAACACCTCCAGGGAGGGAGCAGCCACAACCTCCCTGGGCAACCTGTTCCAATGTCCACCACCCTCACTGTAAAGAACTTCTTCCTAACATCCAGTCTAAATCTCCCTTCTGCCAGTTTAAACCCATTGCCCCTTGTCTTGTCATTACAAGACCTTGTAAATAATTCCTCCCCAGCCTTCCCATAGGCCCCCTTCAGATATTGGAAGGCTACTATAAGGTCTCCTCAAAACCTTCTCTTCCCCAGGCTACAGAGCCCCAACTCTCTCAGCCTGTCCTCATAGCAGAGCTGCTCCAACCCTCTGAACATCTTCATGGCCCTCCTCTGGACCCGCTCCAGCAGTTCCATGTCCTTCCTGTGCTGGGGGCTCCAGAACTGCACACAGTACTCCAGATGGGATCTGATGAGAGCAAAGGACCAGAATCCCCTCCCTTGCCCTGCTGGCCACGCTGCTCCTGATGCAGCCCAGGACTCGGTTGCTGTCTGGGCTGCATGCACACACTGCAGGCTCATGTTGAGCTTTTCTTCAAACCAGACCCCCAGTAACTGTGAGCATTATCCCAGCATAAGTCAATATGACTGTCCCAGGTTGAGGACTATAGAGTTAAAAATCCTTTAAGGAGAGAAAATTGTTTTTCAATCCCAGAACTCTGCTATCTCTTTATAAACTCACAGCGAGGCAGCTGGCTCTCCTTTCCTCCCCCTCCAGCCTTGTGTCTGGCTGGAGCTGCTTTATCAGGACAAACATGTGAGGAATAGGCCTGTTCTGGGGCCTCCAGAGGCTGTGTTTGGGCCTCTGGAGGCTGTGTTTAGGCCTGTGTAGGGCAGAGGTGTTGAAGGAGGAGGATTGGAGTGCTGGGGATTATATATTTAGTTTCAGGTTGTCGGAAAATTCAAGGAGGTTCACTATGGATTTTGTATCTGCCTTGTGATTTCTTTCTGTATTTCTCTTTCCAAATATAATTCTGTTTTTTCTCCAAATTCATTTGAGAGCTTCATTTTGTCTGCTCTTTGAAAACCACAGCAATGACTTTCTGTTCAACCTTCTTGGACCAGCAGCCACCTCCTTTCTGCATTAAACATAATGTGGAGAGAACTTCTCAAGTGCACGGATGTGTGAGAGAATCAGGTAGGGTAAAAGCTCTGATCTCCTTCACTCTTACCCCAGGATCCCTATCTGTCTCACACATGACAAAATCTTAGCCAAAGTTTGTATCAAGTGCATGCAATTCCATGTAAATTCCATTATATTGGCTCTGCAGGTCACCATATCACATCCTTGCAGAGTGCTGAACACAACAAGAGGTTGATTCCTGCACTGATATTACTATTAAAAAAGTCAATGCACCACCATGTCTCCTGGATAGCAATGAGACCTTGAGGGTCATAGTGTGTTCAGGAGTTACTTATTGTCCTGAATGCCTTGAGTTCATCAGAATTATTTTATATGAAGTCATTTTATATGCATTAGGCTCCTGCTTAATCTTGTCATGAGCTTATGAGCCATGCATTTTAACTCATACATCTTCGATTTTAAGTAATGGTTTATATATTGTTTATCTGCTTTCAGTTTCTATGCCCAAAGTTCATTTGTCAGCTCTGTGCAATCTAGGACTTCTTGATTCCCTAAGAAAGTTTTTCACTGCCTCACTTTATATAGAGTTTCTTTTACTCTGTGATTGAACTCAGGTAGCTCTAGTGTCTCAGGATTACATCAGATTAGACTGACAATCCCCACAGCTTTATAGAAATGCATCATTTGCATTCAAGTATTGTGACATAGTGAAAGATTGATGGAAATTATCAGACCTATCAGCTCTTGGTTCAATAACACAAGATGAAACTGTTCTCCAATGTGATACTGGAGTCTATGTACAAAACTGATAGCGGAAGTCTAAACCCACAGAGTATATTCGTACAAACACAACTCAGTACAAGCTGAACTCGAGTACCTAACTGTTAAAATTGAGCTTCGCTTAGTTGCTGGTACATGCTCCAGGACTTTAAAAGGTACAAAGGCAATTCTCCAAATTATATACCTACTGGCAGATGACTTTCTTGAATAATTCAAAAGCAAAAGCTTTTGGGAATCAATGCATGAAACTGAAGAGAGTTTAAAAGCAGAGTGCTGAAACTGTGAGATTTAAAATGTATGTAACCTTAAAGTGTATTGCTCTTGTGCCATACCAGCAATAGTTGATGCTAAAAAAAAAGTGTAAGTCAAATAATGTCAGAGTTGAGGGTATCTGGGTAACTTCCAGTGCATACAGTGCCAACCTGAGGGTGAGCAGGGTGATGATGGGGAGCTGTGTACACTTCTTCCTCAAACTTATGCTGGATAACTTTATTTTTGTTATTAAGAAATCCTTTTTTATATTATTAGTAGTATTTCTCCTCCTACACTCAAAAGGGCTCAGCTTTATCCTTCAAATTTTGGCACAGGACTTCTGTCTTAACCAGAAGCTGTAACCTTCTAAGACAAAAAATATGTATGTTCAGTTAAGAGACGTTCATACAGCTGAGTCCCCTGTGAAGGAATGGAGCATCTTGGCTTCCAGTCATACCATACGAGGACAGATACTTTAGCAGCACAGAATGTTTGCTGTTACAATTTCACACAGATTCGCACATGAAAATCTGTAGCATTTGGGAGGACTCTTATTTGCTTTTGGTTACTGCTTTGCCTGCAGGTTCAAAGCTTCCTCGGTGTTTCCTGTGAAGTTAATTCACGACATTTCAACCAGCCTGGGCTGTTGCTAAAACAGAATCTCATTCACAGCATACATTTCCAACTGTATGACCCTGCAGTGATTCTGTTTGAAATTTTACCCCTCTGTGACAGAAAATAGCATGCAGAGAAGCAGCAGTTACAACAACAGGTGAACATCATGCAGTGGGAATCCACTTGAAGATTTCCCCTTTTTTTCTTTAAATAATGTTACTGTCATTGTCATCAAGTAAATGTATTCACCAATGGGCATATCTTAAAAATGACCACAAATAAAAGCAGAAGATCACTTGCTCAGGTTTGAAAATAATTTAGAATCATAGAATCAGTCAGGATTGGAAGGAACCACTAGGATCATCTAGTTCCAACGCCCCTGCCACGGGCAGGGACACCCTACCGCAGATCAGGCTGTCCAGAGCCTCGTCCAGCCTGGCCTTAAACAACTCCAAGGATGAGACTTCCACCACCTCCATGGGCAACCCATTCCAGGGTCTCACCACTCTCATGGTCAAGAACTTCTTCCTAACATCTAGTCTGAATCTCCCCATTTCTAGGTTTGCTCCATTCCCCCCAGTCCTGTCACTATCCTAAAAAGTCCCTCCCCAGCTTTCTTGTAGGCCCCTCTAAGTTACTGAAAGGCCACAATAAGGTCACCTCTCCGAACTGAACAGATCCACAAGGCCACAATAAGGTCACCTCTCCGAACTGAACAGCTCCAACTCCCTCAGTCTCTACCCATAGGAGAGATGCTCCAGCCCTCTGATTATCCTCGTGGCCCAATTTACCTTAACCCTTTACTTTCCATCACAGAAATTAAAGTGAAGATGCACCATCTTACATCCCTAGTCCTATAAATCACCTGCGGCCTGTAAGTGCAACAGGTAAAAGGAGAGCTGTACCAGAAGGATGAGGCAGTAAACCAGAAACCAGGACTCTCAGGCTGGCCAAGACTTTTCCAAGCAGTCAGCAGCCCTTAGAGTGCCAGTTCTCTCTTGGTTGACATCCCGCCTGAAATGACAACTACTGCTGCAATTCCAATTCAGCAGCAGCTGTAAGGCTGCCAATAGGTGTCTTGAGCCAAGGTTTCCTCTCATTTATTGTAGCTTAATGGGAACAAAAATTATTACAAAGGATTTGCCAACATGATAAAATGCTACAATTAGACTAACAGAGTAATACCTATAGGAGCTTTAGCAAGGCAAGCGAGGGAATCATTCTGCAGAAAAGCTAACCTCAGTAGATCACTTGCATTTTTCTTTTCTTGGGTTGTTTCCTTTATCAAAGGGAAACAAAATTATAAATAGATATATGACAGGGAAGAACATCCAAATGAAATGTTTCCTGTTTTCCTTTCCTTCTTTTGTTTTACCTCCTATGGGTTATTTTCCTCATTCTCAAGATCATGTTTGGGAAAATACCCAAAGTCTCCCAAAATCTGGGAATACTCAGATGGAGATGATGGCAGGGTTCTTTCTGTATTCATGAGGGTTATATAGACTATATTTTGGGGGGAGAAAAACAAACAAACAAACAAACAAAAAACACAACAAACAAAAAACCAAAAACCATTAGAGGCTTTCAAATCCAGTAGCTCAAAACAGACAAGGCTGCTGCAGCTCCACATCTCCAGATGAGGCCAGTAGTTATTACAACCGTGTATACCCAGCAGGTACATGCACACACACATGTATAGGGCATATATATATATATACACACACACACACACACACACACACATACATATATACATGCAGTAAGCCACACAAAACAATATAGATAGAAATACTTGACACTTGTGCAGGCTCAAATAGCATCAATATCTGCTCTGGCTGATCAGGATGAAGATCCATTAATGGGAAATATATCCATACATAGGCAATATGGATCCCTCCTGTCATAGAATCATAGAATAGTTTAGGTTGGAAGGGACCTCAAAGATCATCCAGTTCCAAACCCCCACCATAGGCAGGGACACCTCCCACCAGAACAGGTTACTCAAGGGCTCATCCAACCTGGCCTTGAACACCTCCAGGGAGGGAGCAAACACAACCTCCCTGGGCAACCTGTGCCAGTGNCTCCAGCCCTCTGAGCATCTTTGTGGCCTTCCTCTGAACTGGCTCCAACAGTTCAACATCCTTCTTGTGTTGGGGTCTCAAGAACTTCACACAGTACTCCAGATGGGTTCTCAGGAGAACAGAGTAAAGGGGCAGAATCTCCTCCCTTGCCCTGCTGGCCATGCTGCTCTTGCTGCAGCCCAGGACTTGGTTGCTGTCTGGTTGCACTCACACTGCTGGCTGCTATTGAGCTTTTCATCAATCAGTAGCAAGTTTCATCAAACCTATAGCAAATTTTAAACATTCAGTCTACCCAGTACCTGGATGTTGGATCACAGGTGTTTTCAGCTGCTGACATGTGCTGTGTAAACCATGCTCTGACTGCTGGTACAGACCACTCACTTCGCAGACAGGCACTTACATTCACACACAGCTATAGCATCAGCATCACAGGAGCTGGCCACACACACACACAGAGATCTCTCAGGTCATGCTCAGACCATTCAGTATTAGTATTTTTGCTTGGAGCCCCTGGTCCCTCCAGTAGACAGCTCTCAGCCTCTCTGATATTTGGCCCAGACTTACGATTGCCTCAATACCCTTCTCCCAGGCCTCTTATCCATCTCACCAGCTAGACTGGCTTTATACTTGTACATGCTGACAGGTTGCATCCTCACATGCCCCGTGTGCTGGCACCTTATATTCTGTGGTCCTATTGCGGTTGCTGGAGCAGACCTACACACACATATGTGCAATATAGTCTCATACCTAGGCAAATAGAAATGGAGTTTGGTCAGAAGACAGGACAGACCGCCCTAACCAGGAGCTAGATGTGACCAGCAGATTTTTTTACATGGAACCAGCCCCTTATCCCTTTATTTACCCAAACATTTTGCTTCCCAAATTACCTAAATCCATCCCTTTCCCTAGCATTAGCTTTTCCCTGAAACATCCCATAAGAATCTTGTCCAGTCCCAAGATACTTTTTCTTGTTTCCCACAATAGCTTTCTTATCCCTTTATGTTGTACCTGCTGTCCAAAAAGTGCTGCAAAGACCCTTTCCACCGAGTCATTGTGATGGATGTCACCCTCAGACCATGGGGATGGTCACCCTCCCATGACAGCCCGGGCTGGGGTTTGAGAAGGGTATTATTCAGGGCCCCCATTGCCATGTTCTTCTGTTCTCTTCTGTGTGTGTGAAGATGAGGGGGGTTTAACATTACCCAACAAAACCTATTAATGCTGTGTCATCAGAACACATAAGGTGGGCTAAGCAATAAGAGAGAGAATAAACGCTGCAGGCCGAGACAGAAAAAATGGTCAATACTGCCAGCTGTGTGATGAGTCTGTATTGATCTTAACAGAAAGTACATCCATTATACAAGCTGCAGTTGGCTCCATGCTGATAAGCCATTGAGGAGAACTCAATGATATACAAGAATCAATGCATGCCCCCTCTCTTTCTCCTACATGGTCACACAACAATATCATATTCTCCCACACCTACTCAGCTCTCCTTCAGTAACCTACCTTCACTTCCTAGGAATGATCTTCTCTTTATCCTCATACACAATCCTCATCCTTTTGCTTTCTTTACTTTTCTCACATCTTTCTCTTACGCATGCATCACTCTGGCCAACTCTGAGAGCAAAGAATAATGCATTGCTGTATTCTCCCTCTGAAGGCTTTTGGGTTTTTTCCCTCTTCTACTGTAGAATCATGTGCAAACCTGGACAAGCTTACGATATGTTTGACTCCTTACCTAACAGCTATCATCTTGCACCTATCATCCTTTGCCTCAGGAAAAGACCAAAGCATAAACATTTATGGCAAAGGTAATTGCTTCTAGATGTTGTTGTGGAAGGCCAAAATAGGCCTAATACCTGTCCTGGATTGCCCAGACATGACCCCATGGTCCCTTCCCTCTGCTGGGGGGAGGAAGCAGAGTGCAGGGACAAGAGAGAAGGCTTGGAGACACCCACTTTGAGGGGCCAGCACTTGCCCAGACTTGTTTTTCCCAAATAAGGGAAAGCAAAATTCACCTAATATGATCAGGTTTGGCAAAGTGCCATTCTAATTGCTGAATATCTGTGGCCAAAGAGCCCATTGCATTTGGGCAAACAATAAATAGTTTTTTGCCACATGCCTGCTCTGCCCTGCCGCATTTCACTCTGTTTTGCCTTCAACCACTTTCAAGACACCAACAGAACTCCCTTCAAGTGTTTGGGTACTGCATGATACTGTTTTGTGAATTAATATTCAAAGCCTCTTTGTAAGATATTCTATAACTAGATTCTACTGTGCCTTCTGCCTTAGCAACAGAAAGGAGTCTCTCAAGTCTACTAGGGGGCAAGCAGTACAATTGAAACTAAGGACCTCTTTCCAGTGTTGAGTTTAATGTTTGTATTTGCTAGTTATTTCTTAAGTGTTCTAGTGTCACTTGGCAGACATGAAACAAACTCTGGTCCTTTACCTATCATCAGTTTCACATCACTCCAACAGATAAGTAGATATAAAGTCACATCCAGACAGTGGGCAGAAGTGTTTTGATTGTGAGGCAGGCACACATTTGATCATATCATGAAAGCTGTGATGACAGCATTCAGGAGGCAGACTAGATGATATCCTAACTAGGAGCTATTATTTCACAAAAAGGGACTCCACAGTTCTTGAGATGCTGTATTTTTAAAGCTCTTTTTCCACATTTGACCTCTTTTTTAAATCAACATTTACTTTCTAACCAAGTTTAAATCAAAGATTGGTCAAGATGCAGGTTTAAAATTTTCTAAACTAAGTCTTTCTTCCATTGTCAGCCTCAACTTCTCAGTGTCCCTCCCTCTTAAAAGAACTTGCCTTCTTATAAGCAACGTGTTTGGAGGGGCACAGAGCTGGCATATTCTGTTCCCAGAACAGACAAGTGCATTGCTTCAGGAGCTGAGAAAATCATTCCTCATCCACACTCAGTCTTTCATTAGTTCTCCTTCTGTGGCTGCCAACAACATTGCCAATTAGTGTTAATCATAGTATGGACACCTGTCCACAAGAAGGAAAGCTGGGAACAATTACACAGTCATTTTGCAAAGCTCGTGGAGCAGCTGTCAAACAGTAATGACTTTCAGTCACTGCTGGCTTTGACTGTACTGCAACAGGTGGCCAAAGGTGAAATACCATTTACTCCATTACCTGATTTTTTAGTTATTCCAGTCTGACCTTTCATTTTTTGCCTCTGCATTCCATAGCAGTTGAGTTTACAGTGAAGATTGACAGCAGTAATGTCTATGAATGCATATTGCATGTTCTGTTGAGTGTAGGAACTTTGCAAACAGGAAGAAATTCTTATTTCCCAACACTTCCAGAAGATTAAATAGCAGAGATTTAAACACAGGGAGTTTTAAAATGGAAATTGGAAGTTGTAAACTGAAAGTCTATTTGGGTTTGAAGAGAGTTGGTTTTGCATAATCCCTAGCGTTACCTGTACCTATAGCGCCTGACAACTTTCCTAGAATCCTCTTTTTATGGACATTTTCCAGCGATCCCATGTGGCACTGAAAACCTTTGGAAACCAGAGGTTGTAATCATTTCAAATGTGGAACAAGTGGCCAAATATGAAAATCCTTGTTTAAGCACATACTACACACAGGCCCAAGTGCCTTGCTCAATCAGGATCTTAGACAGGTCTAACAGAGGGAAATAAAAATTCCATCAGAGCAAATATCCCTTTTGTCCTTTCAGCACAGAGACATCAACTACTATGAACTTGACCTATGCTAGAGGCAAGCATTGTTAAGGTAGGGAAGTTTTTTCCTTTCTCTACCGGATCAACAAGATAGTGTGAAAAGCTATTAGACCAAATCTGTAATCAAAGCCTAAATTCCCTTTTAAAAGTGTTGGAAATGAAAGTTACTTCTTACCATACAAAAAGCTCCAATCTGTAAGCATGTTTTTAAAGGAGTATATCTCAGTTTGACAAATTAAATGATAATGGCTGCATTCCCTTAAAATTTAATCAGTTCAACCAAATTAACTGATGAATTCAAGAGAATAAAAAAAATTACAACTGTGTGTGAGATGATATCGAGCCTAAAGCTCCACAAAATGTGACTGTTAGCTGGAGACCAAAGGAAAAAGTTCTGACAAGCAGTCTGATTTGCTTTAAAATTTTGGTTATTGTCCTTTCTCCAAATCCTGCTTTGAAACAAAATATTATCAAGCAGAAATAGCAATTTCACAGTTGGCAAGACTTGGCATTAAGCAGCAGTCCTTACAGCAGAATCTGATCCATCACTCATCCTTAGGCAGCACAGGCTCATATACACTGACAACCAGCAGCTTCTCCCTTCTCTCAGTAAAGTAGGAACATTAAGGCTCTCACTTTTCCACTGTAGCTCAGAGTGGCTTATCAGCAGTGTGAATTTATCAAAGGGAAATTTCAGCTCAGAGACTGAGTGCACTCACCCATTCAATAATGAATGGAAAACCGACCAGAGACAAGAGACAGCAATTCTTAGAGCTGGCTGCTCAAATATTTCATCTNGAGTTTTGAATCACAGACATATTTCTACAAATAAACCCCCCAAAAAAAAAAAACCAAACAAAAAAAAATACCACTTTCAAATATAATTTCGTGCTAAATTATTTTGTTTGTCCTTTAGAGAGAGATTTTTCTCTGATACTAGGTATTTCCACATGCAAATACAGCTACCTCCAGAACTGCAATGCGCATATCTAGAACAAATTCATTGATTTTGTCTCTTTTAGATCAGCTTTTAGAACTAAAGGCATCAAAGTGTTCATTTGTCTACAAATGACTATTAAAGGTAACTGAGGGAAAGCTCGAAGACCTCAATGCTAGAAGTTGAAACAAAGACAGAGAGACAAATTCCATCCTGGGATTCTTCAGGCTAGACACACATGGTTTCCAATCAAACCTAAAGCTGTGCTTGCTGGGAGCAGCTCCAGTCTGTCTGCAAACAGAGTACAAATATGACAGTGCAAGGAAAGGCAGAAGCAACAGGATGGTTTCTTTGCTGCTTTCCTGCACAGCACGGAGTGCTTGACATGAATCAGTTCCTCCAAGTCAATCACATTAATTTAAGGGGGGAAAAGTCCCCTTATCAGTAAAGATCGCAAGATTTGGTCTTTCTGAATCTGCATCGCTGTCTGGAAAAAATTTGCTTGCTCAGTTCATAACTGAGGAATATTTGAATCATTAGCAATACTACCCTCATAAAGGAAATGTGATTCTTCCCTTTCATGGCTTTCAGTACTGAGACAGATTGCACCCCCAAGCTGAGAAATACTTTCTAGTTTCTCCTGCCAATGTGCTAAGCTCTTTGCTGTTAAAAACCTATGAACCTAAAACCAATTATATGAGCCAGAAAGACTGCTGTGAGATTCTAGTTTGTACTAAAGCCCAGCAGCTGAGCAGAGATCTTTGGGAGCATCAGCAGAGCTTTAATAAAGTAAAACAGATCAAAATGAAGGGGAAAAGCTATCCAGATCTGTGAGTTTGCCTGCAAAGAGCCCTGAAATGGCAGCACACTGGAGCAAAGGATTCCTTTCCTGTTGAAATTACTGCAAGGCAACCTTATTCAAAGTGTAAGAAACACTGCAGAAGAAATCAAAGATGGCAGAAGAAATTAAAGATGGCACACCACAAAACAATAACCCACACTATAGAAAAGTAAGGGGCGGGGGGGAAACAGTTGTGATCACATTCTAACCACATTTTCCTCTTTGAGACAACAAATAGCTTCCTTTTTCAACAATGGGGATTACTCACATACAAGAAGTGGAAAATAGGCCCTGGTCTGCTCAGAAATTGGTGTGAGTGGAAAACACAGATTACAGGAGACAGTAAAATATATTTCTACTGATAGCTCATTTTTCTTCTGCTGTCCTGATTCGGAGCCAGGGTGAATGTCTCTGTATCTCTCCCTCTTCACTCTTTCTTTTGGGGAAAAGCATATTTTCCAATTGTCCTATATTAAAACTGAAATTCAAACTACACCACCTTGCAAATTCTGACCTTTCAACATTTTTTGGACAGAAAAATGGGAAATTTCAGCCTTTTCTCAATGGAGCATTAAAACAGAATGTAGAAAATTATGAAAGTCTTCATTAGAATCTTCCAGCTTATTGTTTATACTTCCAGAATGCACACATATAAAATGAAAACAAAGTATGCCCTGGTAATACATAGTACCTACTTCAACAAAGCTGATAGTTTCCATCAAACATTGAAATTGCATTTTAAAGTCCTAGCTGTAGAGTCACTGTGTTACCATGCATACAGTTCATAATGAATATTGTGATCTAAAGGGGGATAATTGAATTAAAAATCTTTGGATCAAAATCTCCAAATTATATTTGGTCTTCCCTGTGCTAGAGAAGCCTGCAGCCAGACACAAC
>VWYK01121260.1:48170-72077 GCA_013399775.1 Semnornis frantzii
GCGGTGTGGAATAAACTAATCTTCAATTTAAAATACATCAGGAATGAAAAACTACTCTCTAAACAGAAAAGAAACAGGTTTTGGTGTGCTGCCAGAAATTAAAAGAGTGGGGGAATGTTGCATTTATTTGTTTCCTGGCTTGAAGGTTTTTTCTTCTCAGTGATGCTACAGAAATCCAAAATGTTACCATTTTTCAGCTTTTTACTTCTGGCAAGTTTCCACCCTGGCAATTAGCTTTCATCACAACATTTCAACAGAAAGAGATTAGTTTTCAAATTGCTCCAGCAACATTCATCATTCCTTTCTGCTGTGAGTGGATACCACAAGCTGTAACATTACAACACTTACAAGCCAGTGAAAACACCAAAGAAAAGAATGCTGTGTATTGGTTCTCTTCAAATTACACCCAGTCATGGACAATTCCACATGGAATTACAAACAAAGCAGTCTTTAATTAACTACATTTAACATACGGTCAGCTCCCAGGAGCTCCTCTCAGTACAAAAAGACCCCTCAAAAAAGCCCAAATATGGCATCTTCATGTCAGTTTGTGAGCCTTCCTAAAGGAACAGTGCCCCTCCTGCCATGGGTGTACATCAAATTTCCCAGGTCCTGCACCTCGGTGGGCACAATCCCAAGCACAAATCCAGGCTGGGTGGCGAATGGCTGAGAGCAAAAGGACCTGGGGATCTGGGTTGATGAAAAGCTCAACATGAGCCTGCAGTGTGAGTGCAGCCCAGACACAAACTGTGTGCTGGGTTGCAGCAAGAGCAGTGTGGGCAGCAGGGCAAGGGAGAGGATTCTGCCTCTGTTCTACTCTCCTGAGACCCCACCTGGAGTCCTGTGTACAGTTCTGGAGCCCCCAGCACAGGAAGGACATGGAATCAGTCCAGAGAAGGCCACGAAGATGCTCAGAGGGCTGGAGCAGCTCTGCTATGAGGACGAGCTGCGAGAGTTGGGGCTCTGCAGCCCCAACTTGAAGAGAAGGCTTCAAGGAGACCTTGGAGTGGCCTTCCAGTATCTGAAGACAGCCTACAGGAGGGCTGGGGAGAGACTATTTACAAAGTCTTCTAATGACAGGATGAGGAATAATGGGTTTAAACTGGCAGAAAGGAGATTTAAACTAGATGTTAGGATGAAGTTCTTTGCAGTGAGAGTGGTGAGACACTGGCACAGGTTGCTCAGGGAGGTTGTGGTTGCTCCCTGCCTGGCAGTGTTCAAGGCCAGGTTGGATGAGACCTTGAGTGACCTGTTCTAGTGGGAGGTGTCCCTGCCTGTGGCAGGGGGTCCGAACTGGATGATCTTTGAGATCCATTCTATGATTCTATACAACATTCTGCTATTCCCACTCACTCCAGAGAAGAAACAGGTCCCAGCACTTCTATAAAGGCTGGTAAGGATAAACTTAGCTCCTTGAAACCTCTTCCTGAGCTGGCTGCACCCAAGCCACCTGTGAGAGAGGAACAGGTGACATTGGTAGCACAGGCACACTCAAGACACATAAGCTCAACCAGGGCATTGTGCCAATGTGGCTTTTGGGTTGGGTCTGGCAAGAGCACAGTCCTCTCAGTTCGCATCTGTGAAGATATGAAGTTTCACCTTCACAGGAGGAGAAATTTCTTTACTGTGAAGGTGACAGAGCACTGGAACAGGCTGCCCAGAGAAATTTTGGAGTCATCCATCAGGCTCCTCTTCTCCAAGCTAAAGAGCCCCAGCTCCCTCAGCCTTGCCTCATAAGTGAGATGTTCCACTTTCTTCACCATTTTTGTGGCCCTGTTCTGGATTCTTTCAAGTAGTTTCCTGCCCTTCAGCAAAAAAGACAAGACACAAGAGAAACATTCTGACCTTCTGCACGCCCAGAATTGTCACGCTGTACCTGTGAGAAGATACTGTGCTTTTTTTTTCCCCAGTGAACAAGAATGTTCATTGTTTCAGGAATAGAAAAATAAAAATAGAAATATAGTCAATAAGAAAATCTTAACTTTTTTTGTTTCATTTTCATAGATGAAATCTGATGTTTTGCAAAATCAAGAAAAATAACATTTTTCTCTTGATGGTGTAAAATGATTTGCAAATATTTCCTCAAGGACAATATATGGGGTAGGGGGGCGGGGGGGGAATCAATCTCTTTGCTTGCAAGGTCTGATTAAGTTGCTGTTTCCAGGGGCAGCATTTTCGAGATTAAAATGAAAAAATGACATTTGGAGGCCCAGCAAAGACAGAGATAGCATCCCATTACAGTGGCTTGCCTGCTCCACTCAGGGCACTAAATCACTGGTGTGTATGTGTCCTGCAGAATGCTAAATGATAAGGAGCATTAAGGAGAGAGGTTGCCAGTTTGAAGTCAGCTGCCTGCTGCTCCAAGATCAGTTGCTTGAACCTCTGCAATATCATTTTAGCTGTGCCATGGGCTTCCTTGAAATTTTTCCACTAAGAAACTGCCCTCTGACCTGTTAAGCCTGCCAGCTCTAAAATTGCCCCAGTACTCAGGATACCTCCTCCATAGTGAGGGATGCTGGGCAGCCACAGCTACCCTGATGTTCCAGAGAGAAGTGGAAGTTCCCTCTGTGGAAGGACTCAAATAATGGACATCTCCAATGTAACAGGATTATGGGGTTCTTTATTTCAGTGTTCTTCAGTGATTCTATCAGGCATTACCTAGAGATACGGCTGAAAACTGACTAGGCTTTTAAGCTGGAGTGTAAAGCTCTGAATACTCACAAATACACTTACTGCATATTTATAAGACAGCTTTAAAGAAATGAGACAACAGAATCTATCCCTAGCATGCTTATTATGATAGGCTGGCTTTTAAAAAATGGGCTGAGGGACAACCTGAGGGCTGGGAAGCATATTGTACAGAAATGAATAGGTCTGCCTGGACAAGTAGACACAAGGTGCATTTGTGGTGATTTCCTTCAATTTGGGCCTAAGTAGGTTTTCTTTCCACAAAGAGGCATATATTCTTTTATTCTCTGCTGCATTCGAGCAGTTGTGAACCCAACTTGTCCTCGGTATTGTGTAACAGCCTGCTGAGGAAATAGCCCCAAAATAATGAAGGATGGGATTCAGCGAAATATTGTTCATATTTATACTGCTATACAGATCTACACAAAGGCTCTGCAACAGCAGCAGCATTCTGCTGATCTACTGATTTTTCTTCTATGCAGACCCCGCAGAGGCACAATAACAAGAGAAAAATACTAAAGAAGCCACTTAAAGATTTGTGACTGTGCTTGGTATGAGTGTTTCTTTAAATGAGACAGACCATGAGAACATAAATGTGTCCATACCGTGCTGCATTTTGTCCTCACAGAGGAAATAATTCACAAGGAGAGCATTTCAAATCTTTTAAAATTTCTCTTCTCTTCCGCCGGCTTCAGTTAAGAATGGCAGGAAAGGTTAAAGATTTAATGGATGTTCAAAGAATTATAGAATCATAAAATCATAGAATCAACCAGGTTGGAAGAGACCTCGAAGATCATCCAGCCCAACCTATCACCCAGGGATGTTGCAACTTAACCTCCTGTCTTTTTCACATAATCACAGAAACCATTCTATTGGAAGAGACCTCTAAGATCACCCAGCCCAATCTTCAACCCAGCCCTGAAGGGTCAATCCTAAACTATGTCCCCAAGTGTCAGGTCCACAGGCTTCTTAAACACCTCCAGGGATGATGATGCCACCACTGTCCTGGGCAGACCATTCCAGTGTTTGAGAACCCTCTCTGTGAAGAAATATTTCCTAGCACCCAGCCTGGACCTCCCCTGCTGCATTTTGAAACCGTTCCCTCTAGTCCTGCTGCTTGCCATCAAGAAGAGGCTGACCCCTCCTCGCTCTAACCTCCCTTCAAGCAGAAAGCAATGAGGTCTCCCTTCAGCCTCCTCTGTTCCATACTGAACACTCCCAGCTCCCTCAGATGCTCCTCATAGCCCAGGGGCTCCAGGCCCTCTCCAACCTCATCACCCTTCTCTGGACAGGCTCCAGCACCTCAATGTCCTTCCTGAAGTGAGGGGCCCAGAACTGAACACAACACTCGAGGTGCGGGCTCAGCAGTGCAAACCACAGAGGAGTGATCACCTCCTGTCCCTGCTGGCCACAGAATTTCCAGTACAAGCCAGGATGTCATCAGCCTTTCAGACCCTCCTGAACAACGATGAAGGTAATGGGAGACAGAACAAGGGGGAATGGCCTCAAGCTGAGACTGGGGAGGTTTAGTTTGGTTGTTAGGAAAAAAATTTTCAGAGTGGTCAGGCACTGGAATGAGCTGCCCAGAGAGGTGTTGGAGTCCCCCATCCTGGATGCGTTTAAGGGTCATTTGGATGTGGATGTGGTGCTTAGGGATATGGTTTAAAATTAATCTTGTAGAGCTAGGGTTATAGGTTGGACTTGGTGATCCTGAGGGGCTTTGCCAACCTGCATGTTTCTGTGGTTCTGTGAAGGCTGTTGATCATGCTGCACATTACCACTACTTAAACAAATTTCCCCTATTTTGTGTGACTTTTGGATAAACAAAGGTTTTCAATCCCCAGGGCCCTGCACCATAAGAACATTTAAACATTGTGTTGTTTTCTTGTTTTCAATGGCAAAAATGTACCCTGATTTATTCCCCTCTTTAGCCTGGGGAATTCAATTTTTAACAGTGCATTTCCAGATACTGCAAAACTGGGGAAAGCTCTCAGGAATCTCTTTCACCTGAACGTGGGTGTTCTTCCATCTCCCTCCAAGCGCTGAGATCCAGATGGAATACAGAATTTTCAAACTGTCAGCTCTATGAGCAAGATGTATCTAACCCAGGAACAAAAGGGACAGGACACTCTG
Organism: Semnornis frantzii; assembly: GCA_013399775.1. NCBI lineage: Eukaryota > Metazoa > Chordata > Aves > Piciformes > Ramphastidae > Semnornis > Semnornis frantzii. The sequence continues at coordinate 52,992 of VWYK01121260.1, forward strand.
ATCAGCACGCGGGAGATCAAAGGACATGGCACTAAGCAGCCAAATTCTTTACTTGCAATTAAACTAATTTAACACCACACTGATGAGACTTTCCACAAAAGCACAGTGTTTGCTGGTAATAAGTACAGTTCTGGACAAAAGGGGCTGCAGTACTGGGAGCAGAGAGCGCTGTGCAACCAGAGTGTGCAACTTGGAGTACAGCCTATGCAGGCCACAGATAATGTGAAGAAAGTAAGGACTGTGATCCCTCCTTTTCCACTACTAGTTCGAGCTTCATTAGAAACGTGAAAATATTTATCCTCAGTAAATTTTCTTCCCCTTGACTCTGCTCTCATGAGACTCCACCTAGAGTATTGTGTACAGTTCTGGAGCCCCCAACACAAGAAGGACATGGAACTGTCGGAGTGAGGAGGCCACAAAGATGCTCAGAGGGATGCAGCAGCTCTGCTATGAGGACAGGCTGAGAGAGTTGGGGCTCTTCAGTCTGGAGAAAAGAAGCCTTCAAGGAGACCTTGGAGTGGCCTTCCAGTATCTGAAGGGGCCTACAGGAAGGCTTGGAAGAGACTATTGACAAAGTCTTGCAATGACAGGATGAGGAGGAATGGGTTTAAACTGGCAGAGGGGAGATTGAAACTGGATGTTAAGAAGAAGTTCTTTATAATGAGGGTGGTGAGACACTGGCATAGGATGCTCAGGGAGGTTGTGTCTGCTCCCTGCCTAGTGGTGTTCAAGGCCAGGTTGGAGGAGACCTTGATTGACCTGTTCTAGTGGGAGGTGTCCCTGCCTATGGCAGGGGGTTGGAACTGGATGAGCTTTGAGGTCCCTTCCAACCTTACCATTCTATGATTCTATGAAATTGTTTGCTTGCAAAGACAATTGCAAAGGTACAGACTACCTTTACCTGTCACTGAGTAGAAAAACTTCCAAAAGAAAAAACAACTTTTCCATTTTCAAACCAAACTTAATGTTTAAATTCTGTCCACATACCTTCTCCTGGTGACCTGTTTCTATTTATTGCACCTCCTTTCACCAATGCTGCACCCCCTTCTATATGAATGGCATCTGAGCCAACAACGATTTGAGGGATCAATATGTTAACAGTTTGTTAACTGCAGTTGTTGTATTTCATACCAAGACGTAGACCCTTTTTTGAATGCAAGGGGGTTGGTTACTACCTTGTTTTAAGCCTACCCTAGCCAAACACTGGGCATTGGCAGTGCACCGAAAAGGAAAGACTGATGGAGACTCATCTCTTTTGTCCTGCTAACTATGCTTCCATCCCTGTTATTCTTGTTCTTACTACTACTACCCATCTAGACACTTCCTATTCCTACTAATACTACCCATCTAGGCACCTCCTATTTCTACTCCTACTACTACCCATCTAGACATCTCCTATTCCTACTAATACTACCCATCTAGGCACCTCCTATTTCTACTCCTACTACTACCCATCTAGACATCTCCTATTCCTACTAATACTACCCATCTAGGCACCTCCTATTTCTACCCCTACTACTACCCATCTAGACATCTCCTATTCCTACTAATACTACCCATCTAGAGACCTCCTAGAGAAGAGCAGCCCTCCTGAAGAATAATAAAAACAAGTGAAGCTATAAAAGCATCAAGACTTTCAGGATCAGATCTCTAACAGAATGAACAGGCCAAGAATGGATATCAAGACACCAAAGATGAGCTGACCCTATTTAAAATAATGTTCCCTGGCAGAAAGAAAACAATAATAAAGAAAGGGATAAGGGAGGAAGGAGGACAGAACACAGGCAACTGCTGACTGCTGCTCTCACTTCAGCCTCCCCTGGCTCTGAGGGAGCATGAGAGAAGCCACAGAACATGAACATGAACACAAACATGAACATGATCTAGCAGGAGGTGTCCCTGCCTGTGATGGGGGATTGAAACTAGATGATCTTTGAGGTCCCTTCCAACCTAAACCATTCTGCGATTCTATGGACACTGCTAGCATCACAGAGTGAAGGAAAACCCTGTAAGACTGCATCAGGCAAAGAACTGACCTCTGTCTGAAAAAGAGTTTACAAGTGTTTCTCATTTTGGCACAGAGCTGTGGGCCTTTTGTCCTCAACAAGTGGCTGCGCTGCGAAACAGCTGAGAGATGTGGCAGCTTCTTTCTTTACCTATCATAGGTCATTGAAGAGGGCCAAGCTGTGATCAAGCCAGCTCACGATGCACATGGGTTGGGAAGAAAAACACTTGAGTTCCAAGCACATTGTAGGAAGCTAAATCACACACAGAGGAACTGAGGGCCCATGTGCTTTGGGCTGTCAAGATGGAGTAGCTCTTCCTGCAGTTGCACCTCCAATGGCAGCCACACTAGTCAGCACTGCACCCAGGGATGTGTCCACAATAATCGTGGCCACAAGCAGTGCAAACTCAGAGGCAATGGGGAGCTCAGGTGCAGGCAGGGGTACCTGAAAAGTGTCCAGCCCAGGGCTGCCCAGCAGGAGAGGCTCAATCAGGGCTGCAACTGGCCCCTGCAAAGAAACCGACTGCCTCTCACTCACACATAAAGGGAAGATGATGCTGATGGCATTTGCTTATTCACAGCTGGGGGAGTTTAATCAAAAGACAACAAGAAATGCTGTTCAGTTTTGCTTTTTATTCCCTTCAGTGCCATTCCACTTGCTTTTAAAATAGATGTCATAGCAAAGATTTATATTTAATGCTTTGCTTGTCACAGAGGGAAGGAGAAATGAGCTGCTGAGAAGTAAGAAGCTCCAGGAGCGGGGATTTATCCAGGGATGAAGACTTTTGGGACTGGATCCATCTTGAACTAATTTAACTAGAACTGAAGGCGTTAGTCTGTGCTCACTCAGTGAAGGCATCATTACACGCACCAGATCTTTTCTGCAAGGCTGTGGGGAAGAGCAAAATCAGTCTCTGGAGGAAAACAGTTGAAGGGGAAGGAGATCAAGTGTCCAGTTCAATCTGTCTTTAGGCATTTTAGCAGTGTAACATTTGCAGTAGAAGGACATCAGGTACTTCTCCTGTATAAGTTCTGAGAGCCATCACTTAGTGGTTTGCTGCTAATCACAGAATCACAGAATGTCGGGCTGGAAGGGGCCTTCATAAGCTCATCCAGTCCAACGTCCCTGCCAGAGCAGGAGCACCTATACCAAACCACACAGGAATGTATCCAGGCAGGTTTTTAATATCTCCAGAGAGGGAGACTCCACAAGCCACCTGGGCAGTTTGTTTCAAGGTTCTGGCACTCTCACAGTGGAAAAATTCCTCCTCATGTTTACATGAAACTTCTACCCATTGCCCCTTGTCCTGTCATTGAGCATCACCAAGCAGAGCCTGGCTCCATCCTCCTGACACTCACCCTTTACATATTTATAAACATTGATGAAGTCATTTCTCAGTCTCCTTTTCTCCAAGCAGCAGAGCCCCAGCTCCATCAGTCTCTCCTCATAAAAGAGATGTTACGCTCCCTTAATCATCTTTGTGGCTCTGCACTGGACTCTCTCAAGCAGTTCTCTGAGGTCCTTCTTGAACTGAGGGGCCCAGAACTGGACACAGTACTCCAGATGCAGCCTTGCCAGGGCAGAGTAATGAAATACATGTAGCACCATTAGTAAAGTACCAGTGATTTTAAGCAATCTGTTCATAGAAACAAACTTTTTAATTTCTTTCATGGACCTGAGGCCCACTCCAATTCTTTCATTCTTCCTCAAGAGTAGGAATTTCCCTATGGAAATGCCCTGTGGTGGTTTGGCCCTGGCTGGGGGCCAAATGCCCACCAAAACCACTGTATTGCTCCCCTTCCTAAATGGATGGGGGAGAGAGGGAAATCTAACAAAAGCCAGTGATAAGATAGAAGCAATTTAATAATGACAATAAGCAGAGCCATAGACTGCGTGGAAAGCAAAAGCAGAGAGAGAGATGTTAGTCTCTGCTTCCCATCACCAAGGACAATATCTGGTCTTGGGGCAGCAGGGTTGCCTACACTCAGTGGTTGCATTCAGAGGACAGATGCCATGGACAAATCCTCAAACTTCCTTCTTTCACTTCATTCCTATATCTGAGCTGACATCAGATGGCACAGAATATCCCTTTGGCCAGTCTGGGTCAGCTGGCTCGGCTGTGTCGGAAAAGCACAGCCTGGGGGCTCGGCTCAGCAGTAGCCAAAACACTGCTGTGTTATCAATGCTCAGCAACAGCACTACAAAGCACTGCACTGGAAAGATGCTTTGTGGAGAATTAACTCCAAACCCACTATGTGTCCGTAACTCATTATGTCTCATCCAGCAAAAGGGTTCAGGCACCCTGATCTATGCTGGTGAAGACTGCCAAGGACAGGACATATCACACTGGTGAAGACCACCAAGGACATATCACACTGGTGAAGACTGCTAAGGCCATATCATACTGGTGAAGACTGCTAAGGACATATCATACTGGTGGAGACTGCTAAGGCCATATCAAACTGGTGAAGACTCTAAGGACATAGCACACTGGTGGAGACTGCTAAGGACATGTCACTGCTCCTCTCTTGTGTTTATATTTTTGTGGGGTGTTTTCCCTCTTGCACGCATTTTTGCAAACTTTTTCCCATTCTGGATGTGGTCTCAGCTGCACATTGCTGAGACAATATTTCAGTCCCCTCTGCTCATTTTGGAGGTAATTTCCTTGCATTACACCATCAGCTCCATCTGCATTTTCGCGAGCACGGTGTGTAGCAGATTGCTCAGAAGTCTCTGCCTCTCGCCTCAGGCAAGCCTGGTCATCTTTGTCACAGCCTACCTGTGAAGCCCAGATAAGCCTCTCCTCACTTTCAGAACAGCACATTTCCTCAGGTACACTAATGCCCAAGGACAGTTCACCTATGGTCTGTTGCAGACAATTCTGCCCTAAAATGTATTTCATATCAGCCTTGTTTTGAGTCACACATGCAGGCTGCTACTGAGCCAATGCTCTCTGCCAGCCTAATCGGCCAAAGCAGATACAGCAAGCAACAAAGGAGTTATGGAAAGCTTTGAAACAGAAGCTTTGGGGAAAAGATACACAGATAATGCAGGCTTTAAAGAACCCATCAAGGACATGTGTTTTAATGAGATACCCTCATATGCTGAGTGGGAAGCTTGTGAGCTCCCCTGTCTGGCTTCCATACCTATCACAAACTTCTACCAAGCGGATTGCACTGTACCTTATTCTCTTGTTCTGCCTGCAGGATTGTAGCTAATTTTCCTTTTGCATACTTCTGGGTGAGTTTAATAGTTTGCATCTACAAAAATATGTGTGAAAGAGCTCAAAGTGGCTAGTGCTCACAAAGGATAGGAAAAAGCTGGTGTCATGCTTTCCTTCTGATCCTCAGGACTAGCACTTCCTAAGTGTGATAAAGCAAATAATCTAATGGAAGAGTTGACCCCTACCTCTACAAATCAAACAAGTGTCTGGGTCCTACTGTGTCATCGTTTAGAGTGAGCCAGATTGCTCTTTTACCTCTTCCAAAAGGGGCAAAAGAAAAGCCCTTACATGATGGGTTGGATAGAACTGGAGAGTTTAAATGGAAATGCTATTCACAACTACATACCAGTACCAAGCATTTAAAATACACAAAATCCATAGTCTGGCCTTAACACAGAACCCCATTAAGCCAAAGCTTCACACAAACTTCCCCTTAACCCAGACCAACAAGCCCAGGCCTTCATGCCCCCTCCCCTCCCATGCCCCTCTCCCCGCCTCATACCAAAACCATTCATGAAGCAGATAAAATTCACCTTGGCAGCTCCAGCCCTCAATTAGGCAGCTCCAGGCCCTAATTGGCAACATTGCCAAGGCAGAAACCAGGCCTTGTGCCCCTGCAAGAGATAACAGCCTGTGCATCCTCCCAGGAGGAAAGAGGGAGGGAAAAGGGAAGAAAATTGACTCTGTGATAGGGATGCAGGACTTAATGGGAACCACAGAATCGTAGAAATATTCTGGTTGGAGAAGACCTCCAGGATCATCAAGTCCAACAAAGTTTGCCCTTAAACCATATCCTCAAGTAGCACATCCAAACAACTTTCAAACACCTCCAGAGTTGGTGATTTGACCACCTCCCTGGGCAGCACATTCCCATGCCTGACCACTCTTATTGGGAAAAAAATGTTTCCTAATGTCCAGTCTAAACCTACCCATTTGCAGCTGGAGGCCATTCCCTCTTATTCTACCACTATTTACCTGTGAGAAGAGACCAGCAGCAGCCTCTCCACACTGTTCCTTCAGGTAGCTGTAGACAGCAATGAGGTCTCTCCTCAGCTTCTTCTTCTTCTTCAAGCTAACCATCCCCAGCTCACTCAGTTGCTCTTCATAATATTAATTTTCCAGGCCCTTCACCAGCTTTGTTGCCCTCCTCTGCATTTGCTCCAGCACCTTCACATCCTTCTTGTAATGAGGTGCCCAAAACTGACCACAACACTCAAGGTGTGGCCTCACCAGAGCAGATTACAAGGGGACAATCACCTCCCTATCCCTGCAGGACACAACATTTCTAATCCCAGCCAGAATGCCATTGGATTTCTATGCTACCTGGGCACACTGCTTGCTCATATCGAGTTGTTTGTCTATTACAACCCTCAGGTCCCTTTCTGCCAGGCAGCTCTCCAGCCACACTGCCTCAAGCCTGTAGTGTTCCTTGGGGTTGTGGTGGCCCAAATGCAGGACCTCACATTTGGCCTTATTGAAGCTCATACGCTTTTCCCGTCCACCTCCTGGACACTCCAGACCTTCTGGAGGTCTCTAACTCCATGGTTCTTAAAAGCAGATAAGCCTCAAAACCTGTGATCATACTGCCTTTTCTTATGGACTCCTGCAACCAAGTTGTTGATTCCTTCCATCAGCTTGTGTGAAAAAACAAAAGTTGCAATGTGATATTAACACCCACCACAAAGTGGGTCACTCACTGAGCAGCAAGGGAATAAAAAGCACCTTGTTCCCTAAGGCTACTGCATAGCTATGAGACCTGCTTTGCTTGGATAACTTTCACAAACCACCAAGTGACACCCCTTCTCTTCTCTGTACCATCTGGAAGACTTTTATCTCTGTACATCTCTCCTGCTGCACTGGGAATAAAAGCAATTCAGTGGCACAAAACCAGAATCCAAAGCTGAGACAGGCAAAGCACAGCCTAAAGTGACTTCACCTCTGTTTCCCTTACAGCTCTGAAGTGCAACCATCAAAGCAGCACTAACACAACCACCCCACTCGAGGCATGTGGCATCCAGCTCTGCTTGTGTAAATGGTCTGTGCCCTGAGACCACACAAGGACATGGCATCCAAGGACCTTGGTTAAATGAAAACAGGGATGAGACCTCAGCTAACTCTGCTCATCTTCCTGCAGACTTGCATCCCCTAAACACTCTCAGCCCACTGCCTCTGGGCTCTCCAGGAAAGATTTAGTTCATAGAATCATAGAATTGTCAGGGATGGAAGGGTCCACAAGTATCATCTAGCTCCAACCCCCCTGCCATAGGTAGGGACACCTCACACTAGATCAGGTTGCTCAAAGCCACATCCAGCCTGGTCTTAAAAATAACATTGAGGGATGGGGATGGGGCTTCTACCATCTCCCTGGGCAACCTGTTCCAGTGTCTCACCACCACTCTAAATAGTCCTTCAACAGCTTTTATGTAGGCCACCTTCAGATACTGGAATGCCAAGGTCTCCTTGGAGTTTTCTCCAGACTGGTCAGGGTTTTCTGTCTTTTTTTCTTTTTTTTTTTTTCCTGAGGAAAGGTAGCTCTAAACTAAACCATCGGTGTTGTGGGAGAGGACCCACAGGCCTCACCAGCTGCCTCCACAATCACACCAACCCTCCACCCCTACACTTCCAATCACTCTGCTCCCACTAAGGAGAAAGAGGATGAAAGAATTTGAGCTCTATAGCATTGATCACACCAGGGAAGGTGAATAAAAGCAACAAAAATAGGGCAAATTCACCAACTCTCAGGGAAAAGTCAGCCTTTGGTTAGAGAATTAAGGTCAAGGGTAAGACTGAGGACAGGAGCAAAGAGAGATTTGAACACATCCAGGGAAACACAGAGAAATAAAACCACATCACTACCAGACCTTCCTTCAGTTGAAATCTTCCCCTTACCAGCAAACACCCCCAGGCCCCAGGGGAACAGATGCAAGCAAGTGAATCTCAGCCATTGCAGTGTCCTGTAGAGAGTGGGATGGTCCTGATAATTATGTGTCCCTTCCAAGAGTGACAATGCCCTGTGGACATTGCTCTCTCTAATGGACACCGACACTGAAACGCACCTGCTCTCTGCTTCTGGTGTGGCTTAGAGCCTTGTGGATGCTGTACCAAGCTGGGCATCATCAGAGCAGAACTTGCAAAAGTCCTAAAGGCAAGGTGGCTTGCTGAGCTGCCAAATTGTCATTGCTTTCCACGATCAGACTCAGAGTCTCACTGTGGTCTTTCCTTGGGGATTTGGCTTAGCTCCCAGTCAGATTCAGATCTCTTATCAGCATTTCAGCCTCTAAAAATCTCATAGTTGTGGCTATTCTGAGGTTTCAGGTTCAAAATCTCCACTGCCACCTTTTTCCTGTTCTGATGTTTCTTGTTTTATTTATTCATGTGAATTTTTCACATTTCCACAAGGCAGATGAGTAATTCTCCTCCAGTGGTTAGTTGCACAGTTCTGAAAGTCATGTGCTTCAAAATCTGTGACAAACAGAAATGAAACTACCTCCTGATTGCTCAGCTTGTGTTAAGAATTAGAAAAGATCAATGGCTGAATGTTCCTCAATGTTTCATCTTCTCCTTTGCAGTTCCAGATTTTAAATGCCATTTCTTCCTCTTCAGTGTTTTCTTCTTACGTTTATTTCACAATTCCAGGATTTCAGCAGTCTCACAAATCTAACATAAACCTATATCATCCAGCCTTGGGACCTTGCATAATCTGAAGTGCAACAACTGCCAGTGCCACAAGCTACTATACCTTACTGATGACTTCCACCAAAGCCTGCAAGCCCTGTGCACCCGAGCTCTGGAGCCAAAGCAATTCAGAACTGACTCATGCAGGCTTCTGGACAGCCTCTCTGGGACTCCTACACCCACACGACCCCCTTAAAACATCATTTCAGATCTCAGAGGTGATGCACCTTAAAGCTCCCAGAAGCCTGCTCAGTGAAGCACAGAAGACCAGAGAAGCAGAGAAGTTCCAGGGCTCATGACAGTTCCCATCTCTCGGCTCCCACCAGGACACTAAGCATCAGTGGCTCAGGGACTCTGGCATTTCCAAGCACCGTTTGCCAAAATCCAACAAGGCTCTCACAGAACTGCCCAGATGAAATGACAATTTCTTTCTGGTAGAACAGCCATCCCACAGAGGAGGCTAACTGGTCAGTAGGGAAATCTCTACGCTGCAGAATTTGTTACTAGAACTTCTAATAAGTAACTCTTCCTTTTGTGATCTGTTCTTGCTTTTTCCTCCTCTGGCACCTCCATATATGCTTGCATTTAACTACCAATATGCCCTCTGAAAGTAGGGCTTCAGTGATCCAGTAGGTTGCTGGGCATCATGTTGGGCATGGCCCAAACAGACAACTTCTGCTTTGCATTTCTCCTGCATGAGTAGCCCTTCTGCTGCAGAGCAGAGGCCAGAGTCCATGAGCTGAAGAGTCTGTGGGTTAAAACATCAACTTTTCCCATCTAACAGCACTCTCAAACCCAGCTGATTCCTCCAGCCCTCTTGAAGCCTGTCATGATGTTTCCAGGTCATGATGTTTCCAGCCTCTCTTCCCACCGACCTGAAATATTCACTGCTGTCCCCATCCCTATACGGTGTCTTCAAGTCCGCAGTGATCTTGCTCCAGAAAATCTATTCTTCAGTCACAAAAGGCTTTGGTTTGCCTGTATTCTGTGAACCAGACACAAGTTGTTCTTTCCAAGTTTTCAGTGACCCAGTAACCACAGGAATAGGTCAAAGTGAGTAGAGTAGTGTTATGTCCATTATAAACTCTCATATCACACCCCAGACACCCTCCCACACAGCATCAGAGGAGGATATTCTCCAGGGAAGTCTCTTAGCTGCAGCACTTACAACTTTTTTTTTCTTTTCTTTTTTTCTTTTTTTTTCTAAGTCCAGCTGTGAAGTTGGAATTGAATATAATAAAGATCATTTCAATGTCACTAAAAAAGCCCAACAGCATATACACGTGTCCAGTTCTGCCTGAGCATACTGCAGTGCAGAGCCCACTCTCACAGGACACAGAACACAGTCACTCAGCAGATACACACACAACCAGACCTGCAGCTCCCACACAACGCCCAATACTCCTGGCTGCAGCCATAGTGCTCTCAAGGTGAGAATCTCACAGCCTGATTCCTTCAAACCTATACCTGTAGCTGCTGCTGAATAGAAAATATTCACAATGGGTGATACCAAACACCTCAGGAAGGTGCTGAGCACCCTCAAGCCAGTGGCCCTCATGCGGTTTGAAAAATGCATCCCCTTACCCTCGTGTGTCATTTTATTATTTCTAACTAAGACTTACAAGTATTGCTAACTAGAAATCCTAGTTAGCTGGGAGAAAAACTCACCTGTATTTTTTGTGCTTCTTATGCCACCCACTGGAACGGGCTGAAAACCCAAGTGGAAAGAAAACATTCAGATGATTTCATATCCAGCATATTTTGATATGCTGGCTATGAATTAATGTACCAATAGTTTGCAATACGCTCCAACAGTTGTAGCCAGTTCTCATTTATTCAAAACCTCTGAAAAGAAGAACCTAAATTTCCTAACCTCTTGATCAGAATGCCTGCAAGCCACTAAACCAGTTCGTCGTTATTAAGAAAGGCAAATGCAGGCCAATATTGGTGAATTCTCCAGACACTAATGTGCAGAGCACAGAGAATATCTCCTCTAACATAGTCCATCCACCACCAGTCAGTGGCAGGTGAGAAAGCTGAACTGAAGTGAGTGTGGAGAAACTGTTAACTTTATATGAGAAAGGAGGAGCTTACTAGACTAAGGAACAACAAGAATCCATTTTGTTTAGTCAGGCAAAAGTGGGAATTTAGTCAGGTAAACTGAGTGAGAGTATTTGTCCACCCAAATACCTCATGGGTATGTATTCCAATGGAGTACAGCCTCTAGGATGCTGTTTACAGTGATTAATAGGAGATAGGATGAAGAGCAATGGATGTAAACTGCAGCACAGAAAGTTTCACCTCAACATGAGGAAGAACTTTACTGTAAGGGTCACGGAGCACTGGAACGAGCTGCCCAGAGGGGTTGTGGAGTCTCCTTCTCTGCAGACTTCCCAGATCCATCTGGATGTGTTCCTGTGTGACCTGCACTAGATTCTATGGTCCTGCTCTGGCAGGGGGGTTGGACGCAATGATCTCCAAAGGTTCCTTCCAACTCCTAACATCCTATGATCCTGTGATTATTAAATTAATCAAGAACTGATTAAAGCTGAATATCTAGGAAAGTTGAAGAGCATTGAAAAAATGTATAAATCCCTCCAGCAGAATAGACAACGTTGCTTTTTTTGTTGTTGTTGTTGCTGTTGCAAAAGAGCTTGGCCCATTTCTGAAAGCCATTGTGCGATGGGTTGGAATAGCAAGGCATCACGCATAGAAACAGCCTCACAATTCTCTATTTTTACTGAGCAAACATATCTGTTTTCTAGAAAGTGCAAACAACAGGAAGAACTCAACTGTGAAAGAATCATTAAGAAAACAGCATTTATGTTTTGGTTATGTTTTTTTTTAACCCTGAAAATTAATATGAAAGTACAACAAAACCTACACTTGAGACTGTCTTCAGTACCTCCCCCGAAAGTCTATTTTGAGCTACTAGCCATTCAAAGTACCCACTAGGTTTCCAGTATAATTTTATTTGACCTTTTAATGAAAGAACAACATGTTTAAGGCAAGTTATTTCAGCTGATAAACCGTGTGACTGCTTAAAGCAACCTTTTTATAACCTAACCAGCCCATTGTCCATAGGGCAATGTCGAGCTTTGTCTTTCACAAATGTACACCTCAAGTCCATTTTCTGACTTTGAATTTTGTCTGTTTCCCCAGCCTCGTTGTGTTTTTTTAATGAACACAAAAGATAAAGTTCCCTGTTTTCCAAAGACAACACACCAGATGCTGCTGGATGTCATAGTTGTTCTCTTTCTATTATGCAAAATTATTAGGACTTCAATGAATCTTCTTCCAGTCAAAGAGAACTTCATGTATGAGTGTGTTTATAATGACACGTGAAGACTTTGTATGCCCAAAAAGCTGTTACTCATAGAATCATAGAATGGGTTGGGTTGGAAGGGACCTCCAAAGGTCATCCAGCACAACCTCCTCTGCAGGCAGCAGGGACATCCTCAACTAGATCAGGTTGCCCAAAGCCCTGTTGAGCCTCACCTTGAATACTTCCAGGGATGGGACCTCAACTACCTCCCTGGGAAACTTGTTTCTATGTTTCATTGCCTTCATGATAAAGAACTTGTTCCTACTTCCCTTGTGCCAGAACACATGCCACTTGTTTTTACCAGCTAGGGAGCAAGAATACCTAAATGCAGTGCCCCCAGTGCCATCTCAGCCACAGCTGCCCTCACTCCCACACAAGGGCTGTGATCCAAAGGGCACCGCATGATGTATGCACTCAGTCTATTAACCAAGCCAGGGATAGTTTTGTTCAGGGTCCAAAGGAAATAAAGACCTGAGCCATAACTGGGCCAAGAACTTTTGTAGTTCCAGTCAATTCTCTGAAAAGCCACAAAGGAGCAGAGTGACAGAGTAAGCATCAATGCACATGAGCTTGGAACGGTGATGATGCAATCGACACATGAATTTTCCAAGACTGAAGGAACAAAGGAAGTTGTGGGTACAAGAAGTTTCACACATAGCTTTCCCACCACGTCACTTGATTACAAGCCAATCACTTCCATAAATAATGCCTGCCTAACTGAGCCTGGTGGTGATCTCCCCCTGAGATGGGACACCTCTCAAGGTTGCTCCTTGAGACAGAGAAGACTTCTGACAAGATCATCACCAATACCACACATACCCTTGCAGTATGTTGATCTGGTTAGTTTGAATTGTATCCTGGTAGTTTTGAATCGCCGTTCAAATGATTGGGCCACACAGTAATAGAGTGAACCTTTCACTGAACTTTGGTAAGTCATGCTTTTACACCATCATATTAAAGCCACTTTTGACAATACACAGAATCATAGAATCACAGACCCTTAGAGGTTGGAAGGGACCTCCGGAGGTCATCAAGTCCAACCCACCTGCCAAGGCAGGATCACCCAGGGCAGTTCACCCAGGAACACATCCAGGTGGATTTTGAAAGTCTCCAGAGGAAAGCTTTGACAGTGGTTCTGTGAATGATCTAAATCACTCATTCACAACAAATAGTCAGCAGGATAGCATCCACCAGAGCTTTTCCCTTCATTTCTGGCCAGCCAAAGAGGCACAAATGACAGAGGTGCACTGGGAGACTCATGAGTTCAGAAAACAAAACTGCCACAGGAGCTAAATATACCTTTGAAATAATGACTTTCCACACGTCACTTTTCAAATCAATAGTAAGATCACTTTCCAAATTAATAATAAATATGTGGATTTTTTCCACATGTATTTTCCCTTGGGGAGTTCATCAGGTGTAATAGTACATCCACCATCACGTAGAGACATCACACAAATAGCCAATCTCTGCAGACAGGAGTATCTCTGCTTTGTAAATGTTTGACAACAGCCATAAACTGCAGCAACAGATTTACTGGCTGTAATTAAATGTCAGGGTAAGTGCTCCAGCACATTTGTCATGTTCCTCCATCACCCAAAGGAAGGGTTGTACTGACTGAATAGCGCTGAAGTTCTGTCTACTTAAGCTTGCATTGTGTCACAAATATCTGAGAAATAAACTGGTGGTACTGGGGACCAAATATCCACACTGCAGGAATTTACAGTAGAGTTCTCCTGGACAAGTATCAGCATAGTCATGTGGTCTGAGCATCCCTGAGCAGGTGACGAGGGGTAATGGGCATAAACTACAGCACAGGAGGTTCCACCTCAACATGAGGAAGAGCTTCTTTCCTGTAAGGGTGACAGAGCACTGGAACAGGCTGCCCAGAGAGGTTGCAGAGCCTCCTTCTCTGGAGGCTTTCAAAAGCCTCCTGGATGGATTCCTGTGTGAACTACCCTAGGGCATCCTGCTTTGGCAGGGAGGTTGGACTTGATGGTCTCTGGAGGTCCTTTCCAAGCTCTAAAGATCTGTGGTTGTTTCTGTTGTGTTTCCTGCATCTCTCCTGAAGATGCAAAGGATGTGCAAGAAAAGGTACAGAGTAGAAGAAATCTCCTAATGCTTTAGGCATGCTCTGATTTTCTGTAAACTTTCCAGCCCTATCTGGTTGTGTTCCTGTGCAACCTGTGCTAGTTTCTATGGTCCTGCTCTGGCAGGGCAGTTGGACTCGATAGTCAATGGAGGACCCTTCCAAACCCCAACATCCTTTGGTCCTGCAAAAACCAGGAATCCTAGGCCTGGAACAGCTCCCAGGGGCAAACCAGAGCACAGCGAGGCAGAAATTTGGGGAAATTGCTTCAGAAACGCTCTGCTGATCCAAAGTTAAATGCTAACATAAGCCTGCTTTGAAGCTCTTTCCTCTCCCCCTGCTCTCTTGTGCTCAACCCTGAACTAACTGAGCTGCTTTTTTGTATAAACTTATTCATTAGCAGCAGTAACTTGCACTGCCTGAACCACAAACCTTATTGCATTCACACCAATCCCCCTCTACACACATGGTTTTTCTTCAGAGCTTGAGTTGTTCCTACAATGGAAAAATAAGGACAACATAGAAGGATTAGAATCTTAAAGTCCTTATTGCCTCTGAGAGTTAATCCTACCAGGATTCATCTCATCTAACAGCCATGCCCCTGCTGCCAGTTTATGAATTCAGATGAAGAAAATGTGGAAGCTCACTCTACATATGACTCACTCATCAAGCATAATTAAACATATTAAGCTAATAAAGTTTATTTTGAAATATGTAAAATAACGGCAAAAGCTTTTTAAAAAAATCAGCTGAGAATAGTTATTAAGAAAAGGGAGTAATAGAAGGAGAGGGAAAGACTCCATTGTTCATTACAAGCTCCTGGTGAGGGGGGAAAAAAAAAATTTGTTATTCACCTTAATCTATTTTCAGCCTATTTGTTGCTGCTTCTTGGGTCAGCAACCTCTATTCCTCAGTGGCAAGCCCAGAAAATTCCTCAGGAGCTCTTTCATCCCTTGAGGTATTTAAGGCCAGGCTGGATGAGGCTCTAGACAGCCTGATCTAGTGTGAAGTGTCCCTGCCTATGGCATGGGGATTGGAACTAGATGATCCTTATGGTCCCTTCCAACCCTGGCTGATTCTATGATTCTATGATTCTGTGATTCAGTAAAAGACTGTCCCATGCAACAGAAAAGCTCTGTCAGCTCCTGCGTGCAGCAGTGCAGTCACACAACATGCTCTGTTTGCTTTGCGTGCGCAAGATCTTGTGCTGCTGAGACCAGGCACAGGTGCCAGTATCTCAATAAGAAGAAAAACTTTCCCTCAAGCAGATAATGATGATAATAATAATAATAATAATAATAATAATAGTTGTTGTTGTTGTTGCTGCTGCTGCTGTTGTTGTTATTATTGTTGTTAATGTTATTGTTATTATTGCTATTAAATGTAGGGTTAACTGCCAATTAAAAGGAATTGCAGCATCAATTTGATAATTCTTTAAGGAATACAATGACACTGCTCAACAATGTTTAAGCTGTCTTCAAGAGGATCCAACAAGGACCTTAGAAAGTGCTAGAGGAGACTATCAAGAACAAGGTATTTAAAACTAATTTCAGCAGAGCTCAGGGCCAGGAGACTGCAGGTTTATGTTGAATGACTTTGAAAACAGAGAGCCTTGCCAGGAGGGAGAGACCCTGAGTTTACCTACCAACACATGCTTCTGCCAAGAATAATAGAAATAATAATAAAACTAAAAATGCAAACCCATAAAAGTTAGCACTGTGTTGACAGGGCTCCTGCAAAATTTCAAGCAGAGGGGCTCTGTCACTAAGTCTTCCCACTGAGCAACATTTATAGTTATTACTTTCTTGCTGCTGGCAGTGAGCCTTTATAGACGCTTTGAGAATACATCCAATATAGGAAGTGGCCTGTTTTTGTTTTTTTTTCTTTCTTCCAGTTACATTATTGATATTTCAGGAGAGTAATTGAACTTCTCAGCACCAACTTGTTTTCTCCATGAACTACTATCCCCTGTAGACACACGTGTTTTCAGGGCATATGCTAAAGGAACTGTAAATCCTACGTCTAAATGGCACTTGCATTTTATCAGCTTTTGTGGGAGAAATAATGGGATCTCAGCTGTAAAGCATCTGACAGCATTTAAGCTGCACTGTTTTCGCCTCTCTCTTACACCTATGCACACCCTCAGACATTTCATTAAAGCCTTTCTTCCAAAATTATGTTCAAAAACCACACTATAGTTACCAAATTTTGTTCCACCCTATCCACGCCAACTGCTTAGCCTGTTTGTAGCTTCATTTTGCTGCAAACATCTCATACCAAAAGCAACATTAATACTCAAACTCATAATAGTACTCAAAGTACTCATAACAATGCTCAAAATATTCATAATTAAGAAACTTAACTAAATCATGAAGGAAAAAAAAATACATCATGCTGGAAAACACAATGAGGATTGCACACAAAGATCTACTCAGAGCACAGGATTTGGCAAGTACCTCCTGTTCTTTTTTTTTTTGCTTCAGTGGGTAAAGGATAGGGTCAGTGGTCACTCTGCTAGGACACAGAGCCCACTAACTTTGGTAATGCTCATTCCATACTTGGTTTCTGCAGTCATTCAGGCTTGCAGCACAGCTTCTTCCAACATGTACCCAAACACAACAAGTGAGGGGCTAGTAAGCACTGATACATTCACAGCCAGCTTTCTGCCCCAGTTGCTATGTATTTCAAATGGGAAAGCCAAATGAGTAGTTTCCCTACTGCTGGTTAAATGGAAACCCTTCCCTTGGAAGCTCACATGGAAAATTAAGAGGGAGGTTTCGGCAGGGAGGAAAAAGTTTGAAACTTTCCAATTAGGTCGATTTGTTATGTGCGGTGGCTGAGGTACAGCAGGGTGCTGTATCACCACATGGTGCCTTAATTTCAATCCTCTCTATGGACCCTGAGGCCTCAACCACAGACATGGCGACAGGGAACCCCTGCCTTGCAGCAAATGATTAGGCTACAGGTGGCAAAGGAATGAGAGACCAGGAATGCACGCCTCGGCTGCATTACTCCCATGGGACACACTGTGCTGGTACTGACACAGCATCTCTCCAGAGTCCTGGTAGCAGGTGGAATCATAGAATCATAGAATGGTTTAGGTTGGCAGGGACCTCAAAGCTCAACCAGTTCCAAACCCCCACCACAGGCAGGGACACCTCCCATAGAGCAGGTCACTCAAGGACTCATCCCACCTGGCCTTGAACACCTCCAGGCAGGGAGCACCCTCTGCCTCCCGGGGCAACCTCTTCTAGTGTCTCACCACGCTCACTGGAAAGAACCAATCACAGTATTGTGCTCCTTCTATTTGAAAATTTATTGCATCTTCATTGAAGAGTCCACAGAAGAGGTCCTCACACAGTTCAGCAGCAAAGGAAAATTGTGGTATGGAACCACTTAACCTGGCGCAATCATTTTGAGTATTGACTAAGCAATAGTTTCATGTTAATTTGAAACAGGAATCTGGCATTAGATTTGCATATCTAAATTATGCACTTTAATGAATTTCATGATTCTTACAAATCGGAAAGCTTGAACACAAATGCTCCAAAATCTTGGCCAGAAAACATAATACAAATGCTCATTTTATTACTTGTGGATCTTTTCAAAGGATTCATTTTGTGCTTGCTTGCCATTAAATGTTTATGAGCTGATGCTAAACACCTAAAGAAAACAAACATTCAAAATTAAATGCATCAAAAAGAAAAACTTTCATAAATCTCATTTTCAGTCAACACACACAAAGGAAGATTCTGCACACCTGTCCACAGCCAAATTACAGTTCAGCAAGTAAGTCAGAAAAATAAATCTAAAAGAAAAAGCTGGCAGAAATATTTAATAATGAACAGAAGAACACTTAGAACTACTCTTAGACTTACTGTGAGAAGATAATGAGGCTGAATACTTTTAATAAATTCATTCTGAATTACACATTCACCTGCTGTAGAAATCTACTGTGATCAGTAATCTCTTTCCTTGAAGTAAATTAGCACCTTGCTAAGTGGATTTCCACTGCAGTGAAGACCTGACCTTGCATGTACTGAGGATTGTGGCAGTCAGAGAAAAACTCACTTAAGTATTGTAATTTACTCAACCAGTCTCTCAAGCACCTGCCAGGAAGCATAAATATTGAAAACACCAGCAGATTTTCTTGGGGGAAAGATATCAACAAACAAACAAGCAAACAGAAGTGGAAAATCCAAACATGAGAAGTTGGGAGTATGAATTTCCATTTGCCTCCTAGACACCAGGAGTAAAGGACATGAAGCCTGTCTAAATAGCCCTACATCTTGAGGACTGCAATCAGAGAATGTCCAAAGCATCAGATTTCTCCTACTCTGCACCTCTTTCTTGCACATCCTTTGCATCTTCAGGAGGGATGCAAGAAGCACAACAGAAACAACCACAGAACCTTAGAGGTTGGAAGGGATCTCCAGAGATTGAGTCCAACCTCCCTGCCAAAAGCAGGATCCACCAGGGTAGTTCACACAGGAATGCATCCAGGAGGATTTTGAAAGTCTCCAGAGAAGGAGGCTCCACAACCTCTCTGGGCAGCCTGTTTCAGGGCTCTGGCACCCTCACTGTAAGGAAGTTTCTCCACATGTTAAGCTGAAACCTTCTGTGTTTCAGTTTGTAGCTGCTGCTCCTTGTCTTATTGCTGCTGACCATCAAAAAGAGATCGGCCCCATCCTCTTGACACCCACCCGTCAGATATTTGTATGCATTGATCAGCATTCCTCTCAGTCTTCTCTTCATATTGAGGTGGAAC
>VWYK01121262.1:2819-13839 GCA_013399775.1 Semnornis frantzii
AAACAAAACCAAAACGAAACAAAACAGAACAGGAAAATTTACAAACTATAGAGTATATTACAAGGCAACCTGTTTTCTGTCATGCAGTGAGCATGAGTTTAGCATGGTGTAGAATATATGATCCAATTTGCTCTGTTGCTCTGTGCCACCGCAGGGAGGAGGGGAAGGAAAGGTAGCCTTGTCCCCGTCTCTTGTCTCTACTAGTGGGCCCAGTCAGCTTAAACCAATACATTATCCACCCCTTATTCTGCACAATCTATGCCATGCTCAGCACCAATTAACATCATACCATCACACCACCAAGCTAGAAATAGTTCACCCTTAGATTGCCAGTCCAGATCCACTTGAGCCATTTCAATCTTGGCAGTTTGATCTACCTGATGGTTGTTGCGATGTTCTTCAGTGGCTCAACTGTTGGGTAGATGGGCATCCACATGACGTGCTTTGACCACCAAGTTCTCTGCCTGAGCAGCAATATCTTACCACAATTCAGCTTCCCGGATGGGTTTACCTCTGTGCTGCCAGTTGTTTTCCTTCCATTGCTGTAGACACCCTGGCAAAGCATTTGCCACCATCCAAGAGTCTGTAGAGCAATGTCCATTTTTCTCATTCAGTAATATCTAAATCAGATTGGATGGCTTTCACCTCTGCAAACAGACTTGATTCACCTTCTCCCTCAGCAGCTTCTGTAACCTGTCCTGTGAGACTCCACACAGCAGCCTTCCACCCACAATGAGCAGGACCTGCCAGTGAACAGGGCATATAGCCCCATTCCCCTGTCCCATGTCCCTGTTAGCGGGGCCAGTTGACTTAAACTATTACACCTCATGCTACTAGAATTTAATCCAATATTGAATGATCACAGTAAGGAAATATCAAGAGATCTTAGGAATCCTATAATTTAGCAAAACAGCTTTTAGCAAAATGAACTTGGAACCAAATAAAATCGTGCTTTTTCAGAGCTATTCTCCTTTGGCATCTGGTCAGGTACCACAGAGAGGGCAGCTATGGAAAATTGGATTTGTCTTATAGAGAATCATAGAATGTTAGGTGTTGGAGCTGATCTCTAGAGATCATCTAGTCCAAACCCCTTGCCAAAGCAGGATCACCTAAGGCAAGCCACACAGAGCTAGGGCAGGTCACAGAGGAATGTGAAGTAACTTGCATCTAATAGCGTAGCAACACCAGCTTCTGGGGGAGAAATGCTTTGCTTACAGTAGAGATCTCAGAATCCTGCAGGTGTGGCCCACCTTAGCTAAGAGCTGAATCAGTTATTTTTTGACTCGGGTGGCCTAGCTCTGGCTAGCAAAGTAGTCCTGCTGACTTACATAGAGAGATCTGTGCATGGGATGTTCACTAACATACCTAAAAGCTTTGCTAAATAAGTTGACCAACCATCACCATTTTAGGACAGGAATGAAAACCATAGGCTTTGCTTCTGAGCCAGGTAGTTCTGCTGAGGGAGGCCTGAAGTTCTGCAGTAGCAGAAGGACTAGATAAATAAAGAAGTCTTACTATGGATTCCCTTACCCAACTTTCTTCAGTACTCCTTTATTTATCTCTGGGCAGATTTATAATGTGCTTTGATGCTGAGCTTTTAACATTCTTAAAAGGAGTATTTAATAAGTCCCTGAAGAGAAGAACTCATTCTAATGTGAAATCAGAGACATTATGCTGCTGCACAGTAAGAAATTAAACAAGTATTCATACTACTTTCAGTGATGAAAAAAGATATAGGAAACCATATGGTTAAACCTAAATTATAGATTAATGGTTGCTCTGAAGTCACTCTCTGAAGTAGCAATCTTGTCAGGCAAATGCCAGCTTGGAAGCATGAGCTAAGAGAGAGCATGAGCTGGTCCCTCATGATGCTGAGACTCCAGCACCTGAGGCCTCTGAGATTGCAGGCTGCAAGGAATTTGCAAGGCAGCAAGGTGGGTTGAAGATAGAGAGTATGCACTGATATGTGGACTCTTTCAAAGCAGCATATATACAGGTGTTCTGTCTTTTTTGTGGAGTTAGGTCACCTGTAAAGATGGTAGAAGGGTACAGTAAGAGAGGTAAAAATGAAAGAGAAGTTAAGTAAAATCTGTGTAAGTAAAAAATATGCTGCAAAATGATATCAGAACCCCACACATAGTTGTATCAGCAGAATGGACTAATTATAATCTTGCTACTATTTATTGGTCTGAGCATCAGAAACACATGAACTCCAAGCTATGCTCCTACACAGGCTGAGCTCATAGTGTTACTCAAGACAGAGATCTGTATGTATGGACAGAAGTCAGCTTAGGACAACACTGGAACATCCTTTAGGAAAGGGAAGCCTAAGGAACCAGATGTGACTTTTAGTTACTGAACTACTTATTCTTTGCAAAGAAACATGGAATCTGAGATTTTTCTATTTTTTTTAATTGTGAAATTGACCGGTTAAAGATTTCTTTAATTTCTAAGTCATGCTTTGTCCATATACTTTAGACAGAGGGTTACTGGCAGTTATTTTTTGCTTAGGCAAAGTTCCAGTGCCCCCTTTTAAACACTTGCTTCTGCTCCAGCTGATCCCAGCACAAATGTGAAGGCTTAAGTAACTTAATACTCCCTGGACAGAACTTCCAAACTTACACTGTGTAAAAGCTTGATATAGCACCTCTGTGTCTATATTGGGAGGAGTTGTGTAAAGCAGCTAGATATGTGGTAATTGTGAGTACTAGCAAAATCTGCTGCCTTTTTTAATTTTGATGCCAAGCATGCTGATGTATCTTGGAATGCAGTACCATTTGGAAACCCTGCCTTCTGCCCAGTGTTCAGGGAAAAAGAAGTTGAGTGAAAAGAAACCAACACAAACACGATATGCATTATTTGTCAAAAAGTTTCCAACCAGAAATTTAAATCAGTAAAAGACCCTGATTTTTCAGGCCAGAATAGTGCTTCTGTTTTGATAACAGCTGCCTTAGAAATATGCCTAAGTAATTCTGCACACATGCTATTTTGTTCCTTGATCTTTTGCAAAACACTGGGGCACTTAAAACTGATGAATGGAAATGTTAGCATAGATATTAACCAAAACTCCTCAAACCCAAAACCCAGTGAATATATATAAAGGTCTCAGAGTTTCAGAGATGGGGAGGATATTTTCAGCAGGGTATGACAATTATCTGCAGTTTGTGGCTGCTTAATAGGAAAAATCACTTTGCTTCTCTTATAGGAAAAAAGTGTGTTTGTAAAAGCAAACAATAACAACTTTTTCCAAGGGCTGACCCCAGAGAAAAGAAAGACTTTCCACAATTTCTTGGTCTCTTGGCTGGCATTCATTTCACATTCTGCCTTTCAATTCAGAGCTCTCTAAACAGCTTATTAATTATCCATTTGTCTATTAGGAAGTTTGATATCAGTTATCAGGAGACTTTAAATTATCAAGTGATTAACTGGGAAGAATACAAGAGAGACAGAGCACCTGAGTTTTATGTTTCCAGCTTAGCTTGGCAGGTTGTGTTGTGCCGTGTTCAAACAGCAACTTGACATAGGCATCGACATTGCAGGCTAAATTCAGCAGGAATTCAAACCAAGGCCACAGTGACCTGTGAGGACTTAATGGTATGATTTTTTCCTTTTCTTCGTGTCTTAACCATCAATCTGAGTGGTTCTGTCAATATGCCAGAAGTATGGGATGCCAGAGGGACCTGGATGAGCTGGAGAGGTGGGCCCAGGTGAACCCCATGAAGTTCAAAAGCAAATGTAGCGTTCTGCACCTGGGCCAGAACAATCCTCAGTATCAATACAGCCTTGGGGATGAGGCAATAGAAAGCAGCCCTGCAGAAAAGGACTTGGGAGTGTTGATGCATGAGCAGACACTCTGAGCTTGCAGCCCAGAAGGCCAGTTGCATCCTGGACTGCATCAAAAGATGCATAGCCAGCAGATCAAGTGAGGTGATTCTGCCACTCTGCTCTGGTGAGACCTCATCTGGAGTACTGCATCCAGGTCTGGAGCTCTCAAGACAGGAAGGATATGGACCGGATGGAGCAGGTCCAGAGGAGGGCCACGAAAATGATCAGGGGGTTGGAGCACCTCTGCCACAATGACAAGCTGAGGGAGCTGGGGTTGTTCAGCCTGGAGAATGGAAGGCGCAGGGAAGACCTAATAGCGCCTTTCAATATCTGAAGGGGGCCTAAAAGAAGGATGGAGAGAGACTGTTTACAAAGGCATGTAGTGATAGGACAAGGGGCAATGGCTTCAGTCTAGAGAATATTAGAGTGGATGTTAGGAATAAATTCTTTACTATGAGGGTAGTGGAACACTGGAATAGGTTGCCCAGGGAGGTGGCTGAGGCCCCACCCCTGGAGATATTCAAGGTGAGGCTCTACAGGACTCTGGGCAACTTGATCTAGTTGAGGATGTCCCTACTAGTTGAGGATGAGGGCATTGGCCTAGATGACTTTTGGAGGTCCCTTCCAACCCAGATCATTCTATGATTCTATGATATCACTCTTCCACATTTATCTATATAAAGCTATCTCTCTCCTATTTTTAAACTGCTTCTGAATTTGAGCTAAACCTTTTGCTTGAAAAGATATGTTCATAGTTGTACATTTGGATTGCTGAATTTGAGCTTGTTCACGGCAGACCCCTTGACATGCAAACCTTGTTTTTACATCTGACATGTCAGCATACGGTAAGTCTAATAGTGCAGTTACAGTGAGGCACCACTTTGGAGATGACAGGCTGTGAACATTTTAAGCTGTATGTCAGCTGTAACTGAGAAGATGACTGCTCTCAGTAATTTTTCAGGGCAAAGAAGCTAAAGAAGTTCATCTGAAGTCCTGCTGTGGCTTCAGAAAACCTCTTTGAAGTGATTCAAAATGAATTAGAAAGACTCACCAAATCAATTCTTAGCTGTCTTCTGTCAGCTACAGATGAGAGGAGACAAAGATAGATCATGTCTTCAGGACTAGAACGGCAGTTGGAGTCTCCTGTTATATTCCCTCCAGCAACCCGCCTTGCCTCAGTTCAGTAATGAGTTTTCCACTGTGGAGTTTGTTGTGTGGATGTGTGAACTTGAGGCTGGTACATACAACAGCTAGACAAGCTTAGGACTGGCACAGCTTCTTTAACTGCAGTAAGAGGAGGAATGGGATGGCAGGAAAATGTGCCTCTTGAAATGTCACTCATGTTAGTTGTCACCTTTTACTAACATTTGTGTTTCATCACTTCAGGCACTAGATCAAGGGAACAGAGTAAAGGAAGGGCAGTGGCCAACATGACCTCTTCATTAGGACCCTTGTGCTTAGCAATGCTCAAGAACATTGGAAGGATATAAAAAAAACCAACAAAACAAACAAACAAACAAACAAAACAAACAAAAAACCAAACCCAAATATGTGGGAATTTCTGCCAGAGTAGTGATATTTGGTTCAAATCAAATGTATGTACAAAACACTTAACTGCAGTGAAAATACAAAATTTATGAAGAATTAAAAATTTCTTTTCCTATTTAGTCAATATATCTTAATAAAGGGATTTTTGCTTAGTTCTTTCTTGGCACCTGTTGCATTTAGATTATGACATATGTGATGGGAGAAAATGATCAATGTGAACTGGCAATGCTTTCTTCTTGTTCCCCTTCGAGGAGAGTGTAGGACACCATAGCAAAATGCCATGTCAGTCCCCGTTTTGGGGTGCTCCTCAGAGACAGAACAAAGCCTCTGAGATATGTAGCCTCTAACTAATTTCCTAGCTTAGCATCCTTCTTTCCATCCCCATTTCCTCCTCTTCTCTCTTTCCTAGTCCAAGTTAGACCCAATTTAAGAAATATCCAGACATTCCTGTTGTAAAGTGTCCTCCAGCAGGAGTCAGTGCCTCAGTTTCTGATTTGAAGAGAAAAAAAAAGGCCAACTAAGCATCTTCAGAGTGTATGCTCCTATCTCTTACCCACTCTAAGGCCATGTATACACTTTTTGCATCAGCCATTCTATCAGCTGCCTCCTGAGCTAGGCTACCAAAGAGAAATTTATGGTGGATGAGTAGTCAATTATCTGCAAGAATGAAATCTCAGTGGGTAATTGAACTCGTCCACTCATAAGGCCTAAAAAGGAAGGAAACTGGGTTTAAATATTATGTTGTGTATCAGCAGCAGAGTCATGCATAATGCCTTTCTTTATTCTGGAAAATGTATGCTGACTCAACAGTTAAAATACTGTATGACATAACAGTGGCACAAATAATTCTGCAGTAGTTTGCCTATAGGTTGCTGGAATGTGTATATTACAGCATTTTGTAAGTCTCCTTTCCTTCCTGCTACAAAGTCTTGCTCCAGCATTTTGGTTTAGATTTTTGGCTGTACCAGTCTTTTGAGTCACTCATCTGTGAAACATACTGATATCAATCTGCAGGGAAGGAAGCAGATTTGCTCAGCTGGTCTGTGGAACCACTTCTTCCATAAACAATACAGACAGATTAAATAAATATTAGGCGACACTTCTTGAAACTATCATAGCTCTTTTGTGATGTTTCTTTTCAGCATTGCAACAGATTGGTGTTGGTTATCGCCATTCAAGCTGACTGAATTACACTGGCACCGAAGTACAGAAGCCCACGTATTCAAAGGAACATCATGCTCTGTTAAATCTGTGCAAACTGTTATGGCTGTGGAGATGATGCACAGTGAAAGTAGAATTGTCTCAAAACTCAGAGCACATCCCACTGAATGGCTTTCTAAGCATCTTCTTGCCCCATCAAGAAAGACTGGTTGTAGGAGTTTCAAGTGGGAGTTTCCACCCTTGTTAGTATTTGCATTGTAAGTTACATACTGAGTGTGGTAACATTGTTCAGGGAAAGCTCTTCAGGAGTATAATTACTGTTTTAAATTACTTTTAAATTCTTTTAAATTGGATAAAAAGAAAAGAGGAAATGATCCCAAGAACAGAGGACCTCAAAGACCCATGAAAGCAAGAGGAATCTCTGTTGACTTACGTGAGAACCTATCATTAGAAATGTCAGCCATAGAATAGTAGCAGGGACCTTCTAAATTTATATGGTAACAAGTTATTCATCACTTCCCACTAATCTGATGTGCTTACACTGGGGTAGGTCTCATGATTTTTCAGAAAATCTGCAGTTCCATTAGGCACAGCTGGGTTTAATCAACATTGAATCCAACTCTAAAGGGTTTCTATAGTTGAAATGGAATAGAGACTGATACCTTACTATGACAAAAATGGCTGAAATAAGGTTTCACTAATTTTGACAAAATAATGTCTGAGAGTTGGGTGTCAGGGGATGATGACAGGCTCTTCTCATTTGCTTCCTGTGATAGGATAAGGAGCAACGGCTATAAATTGCAGCACAGGAGGTTCCACCTCAACACAAGGAGGAACTTCTTTACTGTAAGGGTCACACAGCACTGGAACAGGCTCCCCAGAGACACTGTGGAGTCTCCTTCTCTGGAGACTTTCAAGGCCCATCTGGATGCATTCCTCTGTGACCTGAGCTAGATTGTATGGTCCTGCTCTGGCGGAGGGGTTGGACTCAATGATCTCTTTGGGTCCCTTCCAACTCCTAATATCCTGTGATTCCTGTGATTCCTGTGAAGCTCCCTGCCTTGGACAGATTGACTTTTACCTGCATATCAATCGATTTGCCTTCTTTTTTTTTTTTTTTTTTGTATATGGCTATAAAACAGAGTGCAAGCATGACCCTGGAATGCAATTTACAAAAGCTACAGTGTGCTACAGACTGTATTGTGTGTTTTTAAGTTCTACATGCTACACAGAGAAGAAAACTAATGCTATATTATCTGTAAAGTTTATAACAAGGATACTAGAAGTAGGGCATAACAGAAAAGACATTACATACCAATGAGTCTAAGGCTGATCTAGACCTTTTGATTTAGGACAAGATCAATGACAGAATGCATGGGCACACTCCTGTGCACAGCTTCTTTCTTGGAGAATTGACAACGGTGCAGAACAGGCTTAGACTTGTGAAGCTTTCAGATGTAGCATATGAATCAGCAATCTTGTTTTTTTGGATGAACAGATAATGAATCATGATTTCTTTTCCTCTCTCTGTACTTACATTATGTTACATAAAAGGGCCAGGTATACTCTTTTATATTTTCTGGTATTATACCTGCAAGGCATTTATAACCTGATCTTGGAGCTAGCAGGGTGTCATCCTAAAACAAGGACATTCCATTGACCAACACCCCATCCTGCTGTGCTATGACTCGCAGAGAAGTTTCTTCTTAAATACCTTTTTCATGGGGTATTTTAGTACAGGTTGTATGAAGGTATTATATGGAGAAGCCAAATGAGTAATGCATGATGGCAGTAATAAAACAGATATTTCTATGCTACCATTTGTTATACAGAGCTAGAATTCATTTTCTCTCATGCTTACTGTCTTTATTACTATGCTGAGAGAAAAAAAACTACGAATGAAGCA
Source organism: Semnornis frantzii (assembly GCA_013399775.1). Lineage (NCBI taxonomy): Eukaryota > Metazoa > Chordata > Aves > Piciformes > Ramphastidae > Semnornis > Semnornis frantzii. The sequence continues at coordinate 11,260 of VWYK01121262.1, forward strand.
ACTTTCCTTTACCTTGGGGCATGGAGAGAACAAAAAAGTTAGCAGTCTGGGATGAATGGAAGTAGATTAATTAGCATTATTTTGTAAATATTTTATTTCTCTTCACTTTCTCCCTTGCTACTAAAGGACTGAATCACAACTTCCTCTCCCATAACAGCCAGTTTATATTGTTAGACTGCAAACTGTCTGTACTGGAACCCATCTCTCTCAGCCTCTCATGTCAGAGCTATACAGCTTGGCATATATAATTATATATATGTATATATTTGGGTTTAAACTGGCAGAGGGGAGATTTAGACTGGATGTTAGGAGGAAGTTCTGTCCAGTGAGGGTGGTGAGACACTGGCACAGGTTGCCCAGGGAGGTTGTGGATGCTCCCTCCTGGAGGTGTTCAAGGCCAGGTTGGATGAGGCCTTGAATGACCTGTACTAGTGGGAGGTGTCCCTGCCTATGGCAGGGGATTGGAACTAGATGATCCTTGAGGTCCCTCCCAACCCTTTCCCCTTGTATGAAAAAGGATCAGGAACTTTAAGATGGGTTTTCCCTAATCCAGGTGAAGGACATGAATGCCATGCTCCCATGCTATGTGTTATTTTCTATTCTCTGGGATTCTCTTCTTTTACCATTCTTATGCTAGAACTACTTGCTGATGGCAAAGAGAAATATTATTGGTTTTTTGTTTGTAAAAAACCAGCTATATTTCCAAGAAGCACTCTGATGAACATTTATTCCTCTAAACATTCCAATTTTGTATCAAATTAAAATTTCCAACCACCCCTGGTTAAGAGAAGCTTTTTTGTTTTCACTAGTCTGGGAAAAAAATAGAGTCCTTTTTGCTTTCTAACACACTTAGTGCTTTCTCCTTCTGAGAAAAGTCCTCTCATTTCTCCTCATACCATTAAATAGAACATTATGACTAGTAAATGGATGTCAGTATCAGTAAGAGGAGATCTGTGCTTTTGCTGCAGAGTGCAAATTAGATGACTAGTTGCCTGGTTAACATGAAGTGGCTAAAAAGAACTAGTCAGGAAGCATGTGTATTGATTAGATTAACATTTGGGCAACCTTAAGCACTTTGAAGCACATTTTTGTTGGTGTGGTGTAGGAACAACATGGTGAAAGAACAGCTGTGATTTTTTGCATTAGATGGCTTTTTGGAGGGTTTCAGAAAGAAAAATTAAAAGGCTGCCAGACTGAATGCTTAACTGAGATGAAGTAAAGTAGTAATGAAAAACTTAGTGGCTTTTGCTAAGTTAACAGGACATTAAGCCTTGAGTAATAATTTAAGGGACATAAAATGGAAGTGTGGTAAACCAGTTTAGTACACTGGGAGCCAGAAGGGGTGAGAAGTGGAAATGTAAATTAACAGCATTGGAAGTCACAGAACCAAAATTAATTAGAAGAGATAGGAAGATGGATGTATGGAAATAGAGATGTGAGTGTCAGAGCCAAAGCCTTAGAAGAGGTTTGAAGCTGGGCTATCCATGACAACAAGCAAACCAGATTATTGGAGTATCAGCATTTGGGGAAAAACTTTCTTTTCAGTTTTACAGATAAGCACAAACAAATGTCATTTGGAACTGGAGGCAGTAGTTAAATAGAAAGTCCTGAAGGTCTGAGAGAAAGATGGCAATAATCTGTTTACAAAAGTGCAGTATCCCTTCCATAGGTGATTGAAATCATATGCAGGAGAGAGAATGATTTTCAAACTTAGAGATTTGGGAAAATGAATGATTAAAAAAAGAATTATCAAGCCACAGATAAAATGCAACTTGTTGTATGCGAAAGTACAAATGAGGTAGCCACTGTTTCCCAAACCAAACAGCCCTGAAGAAATTGCACAAATTTCTAAATACCAACCTGGGCAGAGGCTTTGCAACAACAAACAAAGAAGTACTGATTGTGACTGTGTTCTATGTATGAGAGAACACCATGGATCTAGTTTAAAACCCTGAAATAAAGGCTAAGGGAAGTGGCTATTTCCTTTCATGGAGCACTTTTGACATTGCATCTGGAGAACTCTATCCTGGTTTGAGTCTCTTGGTTAAGACAGCCTCATAGACTAATTGGGGTGAAAGTAACGGAGAGTCACCAAAATGGTTAGGGGACTGGAAGGGAATGTACAAGGTGAGGCTGAGGGAGCTAAATTTGTTTAACTTGCAGAAGAAAAGGTTAAATAACAGTAGGCCAAAATGCAGCCTCCCACAACTGAGAGATGGAGCAGAGAGAATATGGAGATGTACAGCAAAAGGAAGAGGCAGTGGTCATGTGTTGCAGCAGATAAATCCCAGATAGCTAAATGGAAAAAACTATGAGAGTGCTTAAGCATTTGCACAGGTTGCTTAGAGAAGCTGTGGACTTTCTGTCCTTGGAGGTATTAAAAGCTCAGCTGGACAAGCAACCTGAGCAGCCAGATCTAGCTTTGCAGCTAGTCTTGTTTTGAGGAGACTGCATTAGATGACCTCAGAAGATCCCTTGGAACCTCTGTTAACGTATGACTGCAATTCTCCAGAGAAGTGTGACAGATTTTTGTCACTGATAAAATAAATTTTTAAGATTGCAAAAGTTACTATGAGCATT
>VWYK01121266.1:9221-24334 GCA_013399775.1 Semnornis frantzii
GCAAAGCCTTCTCTTCCAGTTTATATCGAGTTTAATTAATGTATATATTTAATAACTATTTCCAGATTCTGTTGTAACCTGTACATAGTTTCCATAATGTTGCAAAGAGCCTGTTAATATTATTATTAAATGGTGATTGGGGTGATGCGAGTTCTGAATATTTAATATTAATAAACTGTTAATATTTTTATATATTGTCTCGCATTAATTAATTACCCCATCCCCTTACAACATTATAATACAGACTTTCATAAATTCAAATAGGCCACTCTTTAGCAAAATAGAAGATGCACATGAAACTATCTTTTCAGGACCAGGGAGTCTTTGAAATCTGGTGCCTAACTGGGAATTCACGTTGAGCGCCTCATTCTGTTGCAAGGGTACCAAACAGAACAAAGAGGAAACATAAGCTGGTACATTTCTGTAGCTGAGGATCAATTTCCTCTCCTTCTTGGCTCTGTAAGCTGGGAGCCCAGTTGTATTTGAGGAATGCTCCAATGTAAAATTGACTTAGGTCTTGGACACACAAACACATTTCCTTGCTGGCCAAAGCAGAGAAGAGCAGTGCACCAGAGATGGCATCCCTCCCTTCTGGAGGGATCCCTCTGCCCTAATGTGGCTCATTTTACCTCCGCCATGGTGCTCAGATTTTCCTGGGTTGCTGTTCTCCTCCAGGGACACCTGATCATTTTCTCTTGGAAGGTACCAGAAGCAGTAACTTCCATGCCGCATGCTGGAAGTTCCTTGTCTTAGGGCTGCTTCATCCACTTCAGTCACAGATTTAGTCAAAATGTGTCTATAACAGGAATGCAAACCTCCTGCCTGCCAATGATGGAGGAAGCCCATTGATGCCTGGCATGTAGTCACTGAAACTGCATGAAACTTCTGAAACACAGAAACACTGAAAAGCATCCTTCTTAAGGACTTAAAGGGCATTAGTCTCTTTTGTTTACTCATCCTCAAAAAAATCCAAAACAAAAACAAAGAAATATTTTTTTTTTAAAAGCAACCAAAAAAAAAAGAAAAACCAAACCCAAAAACAAACAAAACAACCCAGAACCAAACCAAAAATCTTCCAGCCATATAAACAAACAGACAAACTGGGTCCCCCTCAAAAAAAAAAAAAATCCTTGTAAGTGAAGATGTGTTTCTGTGAAGGGCACACTGACTGCTGATGCACAGAATAGATACTATCACCTCCTCAGCTCCTGTCCCATGGTCTGAAATCCTATTCATTATCTTCTCATTATTTCATTTTCATCTCATAAATCAAATATGAAGACATAATTTTTTTTTTTTCTTGGAAGCACAGCTCTGAATTGGGTTGTGATCCTTTCCTATTCAGAGGTGATGGATTATCACACTTTTGATTAAATTATTGGTTTAGAAAGACAGTAGTATGACATGCTACACTTCCTCTGATGGACTGCATTAGAAGTGTAGTATGTGACCATAGCTTTAAGTCAGGCTAAGCTGAGGTCTTTGACCTTCATTTAAAAGCAAAATGGTCATGAAAAATAATAAATAAATAACTAGATAGACAAATAAATTAATATAAATCTTCTACACAAGCATAGTCTGCATAGAAAACCAGAAATCAAACTGTGATGCATTGTGACCTACATTAATGTTTCTAAATATGTAAGAGGTGAGTGCCAGGAGGCTGGGGCCAGGCTCTGCTCGGTGGTGCCCAATGATAGGACAAGGGGCAACGGGTGGAAGCTGAGGCATAGGCAGTTTCATGTAAACATGAGGAGGAGTTTTTTCACTGTGAGGGTGACAGAACACTGGAACAGGCCGCCCAGGGGATTGTGGAGTCTCCCTTTCTGGAGGTATTCAAAACCCACCTGGATGCATTCCTGTGTTATTTGGTATAGGTGATCCTGCTCTGGCAGGGGGGAGTGGATCGGATGATGTTTTGAGGTCCCTTCCAGCTCCTGACTTTCTGTGATTTTCAGGTTTTCTGACCTTTGTTTGTCAGTGTTGCCTGCATTCACAAAACTCAGAGGATGTGTTTACAAAGGAGTGCTATAATCACAAGCTACCTCAGAACATCAGTTAATTTTCATTTCGTGTGTGGAGAACAGTTTATTACCCATCTTCATTCTTAGCCCATTTACTTAATTTGCTGAGGTAAACCAGCCAAGTGTAAAATCAAATTATTTCAGGAAGATTATGGGATAATAAGGTAGTCAGCATTAGTATAATAAACACTGTAATGTGCAGAATATTGCATGTTCTGCATCTGATTGAGGAAAATATAGCAATATGCTAGTAAGCAAACTGGCCAGGATTTCTTAGTGGCAGAAACTGGCTGGTCATATTTTTCCCTTTTAAACCTCATTCAGAGAAGGAAAGTTCTAACACCTGATTGTATCAAAAGGCATCAATTTACAGAACAAAGTGTAACTATCTCATGTGGTTTGCTTTGAACCCAGCAAAAATCAATACAAGTCAACGAAAAGGATTCCCACTGCATTTTTCTATACTTTACTTCATTACCTGCAGATCACAGCAGATAAAATCCTGTTCTTGGGATAACTCTTTAAAGCATGAGTGAGCCATCATCATCGTGATTAAGTGAAAAAGTTAATTTTTGAAACTTTGCTTCAGTGGAATGTTCAGATTGAGGCCATTTATAGTATGAAGTCATTTTATTAACCCATCTGCCTGCAACATGAGATAACTCAGAGGCAGAGACAGTCTCACAGAAAGCAGATTACCTGTGTCAATCGTGGAGATGTATTGTGTCTCTCTGTAGGACTGCCTTAGTTTTAAAAAAAAACAGTTTTAAAAGTGTTCATAGGAAAATAATTAATAAAGTGAAAGACATAAGAGGGTTTAAAACACAGCTCTTACCTAGGCTGACCTTGTATAGTTGAATGCATGTAAAATAATCACAGAATCACAGAACTTTAGAGGTTGGAAGGGACCTCCAGAGATCGAGTCCAACCTCCCTGCCCAGGCAGGATTCCCTAGGGTAGTTTGCACAGGTACACATCTGGATGGGTTTTGAAAGTCTCCAGAGAAGGAGACTCCTCAGTCTCTCTGGGCAGCCTGTTCCAGTGCTCCATTGCCCTCACAATAAAGACGTTTCTCCTCGTGTTGTGGTAGAACTTCCTGTGTTCTAGTTTATATCCATTATTCTTTGTCCTATCACCAGGTACCACCAAGAAGAGCCTGGCACCTTCCTCTTGACACTTCAGGTATTTATAGACATTGATAGATCCCTCTCAGCATTCTCTTCTGCAGACTAAACAGTCTCAGTTCTCTCAGCCTTTCTTCACAGGAGACGTTTAGATCCCTTAATTATGCTTGTAGTTCTCCCTTAGACTCAGTCTAATAGATCCCTGTCTTTCTTATAGAATCATAGAATGGTAAGGTTGGAAGGGACCTCAAGGATCATCCAGTTCCAATTCCCTGCCATAGGCAGGGACACCTCCCACTAGAACAGGTCACTCAAGGCCTCATCCAACTTGGCCTTGAACACCTCCAGGGAGGGAGCAGCCACAACCTCCCTGGGCAATCTATTCCAGTGTCTCACCACCCTCACATGCCCTAGCTACTAAGCCATTTCCCTCTAGTTCATCTCAATGCTGAGAGAAAAATCTATGCTGAACTAGCTAGAACAGTTCCTTCATCATAAACGTTCCTCTCCTCCTCTTCCCTACCTGGGTTGTGCATGAAGCCCACAGGGATGCCAATGACCTAATCTCTCTTATTATAATATTCCAATGAGCCTTAAACCAGCACATTCCTTTTCTTCTATAGAAAAACACATCAAAAAACCTGTGATGGTTTGGGAGTTACCCACCCCCCACAATTAGCCTCAAACAAGCACAATACCAAAGGTGGGTTCGGTGTAGCAGCAACTACTTAAGCCCCTCGGAAGCACCAAACCTGTCACATGGCACAAAACAATTGGAAGATGAGAGATGGTAAGAGCCAGTACTGATTTTTAATAACATGCTGTGATTCATTAGGGCTACAGAAGCTGTAAAGTACATTGCCCAGACAGTCAATAAGTGAAGCTAGACAAAGTACAGCACAAAGCTAATTTCTAAATAGAATTTTAAGCAATCATTGTTTATCATTTTGCCAGCCACAGTCTCTAATGTCTTAGGGGTCTGTCTGGAACAACTTGAGGAATCAATCAACAGTTCCCCATTTAAAATTATATGCCTTTTATTTATAAATAAAATTTACATAGGTGATTCACAAGTCACAGAAAAACAGTAAATGTCAGAAATAAGGTCCTGTCCTTGCCTCATACCAGACCTTCTCAAACAACACACTCACTGATGTCCTCATCTGCTTCCTGTTTGTTTGCACTTTTTAAGTCTATATCCTCAGTGCCTGACCTCCAAACAAGCATAAACTAAGCCAATCAGGAAGCCCTAGTGACAAGAAATTTGAATCCATCAAAATATGACTCAGTTCCATCTCTAAGTCAATAAAGATGTTGCCCTTCATTTCATAAAACAATTAGTTCAAGGAGTGCCTGTTACCATTCTGTCACTTCCCCTGCGTCCTCACAAACATACAGCAGTCAGACCCTGTCCTTCCTCACCAGTTCTCCATGCAAATGCCAAATTTGTATCATTATTACCGAAACAATTCAATAATTAATTTTCCAAATCAGCAGCAAACGTGAAACCAAAAGAAATTAAATTGGACATATCTCTATTGATTTCAACATAGAAAGGAAATGACTAACTGAAAATCCTTCCTGGGAGAAAAAAACCCCAAATCTCCAATAATAATCATGGCAACACCCCTTCCATAATAAACACTTCAACAAAACCCTTACTAGGTTCCCAACTATGCTGAAATGGAAAAATAAAAGATCATGAATGTTACCCAGAAGTGTACTGCAGGTGTACACAGATGTTTCCACTAAAACTTCTCCCTAGTCCAATGGCAAGAATTTACTGGTACAGAGAAACCAAAGTGACGTCTGTAGGTAGAGCATCTGCCCTGAAATGAGAAACAGCATCATCCTGATGAGCCTGTTGCAATATTATCTATACTGGAAAATAACAACATATGACACCAAATAGAATCAGATCCTTTGGGTCTTTTCAAGTAACCAAAACACTGAGAGAATTTTGTAGGGAGAGGAAAGCAGGGAGAGGAAAGCTGGGAGAGGAAAGCTGGGAGAGGAAAGGGAAACCAATACAAACCCCAAACCAACCAATCAAACAAAAAAACGAACCAAATACCACAGGTCACTGCGAATATATGTCAAACTAAATATGTGTCACAGCATATAGCCATGCCTCAGCCCACAAAAATAACCAAGCCTCTTTGTCACACCGGGAAGCCAGGACACTTTCAAATGTATCAGGCGAAATATGCAACCTACAGCAAAGCATCAAAGGCCAGTCCAGAGGTGTCAGAGAGGTTGTTTTCCTTTTCTCACAGATAGGTTAGAGTGCAGCCAGGGTGATGAATAAGGGGTACCATTCCATGAAATGATTGCAGGGCTGAGAGGAAATAAAAGTGCTCTGAGGCAGTAATGGATTAATAGTAATAGCAAAGGAGGAAAAATGATTCACTGCACCTAAGCACAGTGACAATTATATTGGCAATTTATTAGGTGTTCATTTCAGGCTTCGGTGTTGCATTTTATTTCACTATGGGTCCCAAAACTACATCATTTAAGCATTTGAACAAAAGAAACACTGGAGAAAACGTTAAAAAAAATTTGTCTGTCCATTTGCTTACACAGCTTGTGGACTTTCCTCCAAAATTATCCACCCTTTCAGAATTTGACCTTGTCAGATAACAGAAGCAGGCACTAATATCAACTGCTCTTTGGAAACCTCAAATTTCTGCATATTTGGAATGGACAATCTTCCAATCTCGTGAGATAAAATCACTAAGCCCTGTGGTTTTTCAGGAGATAAATGGCACATCTTGTGACTCTGCAACCATAAAAGACTTCAGCACCATTTTTGCAAGACTAGATGAAGTATATCCCAACATTCTGTCCAATTTTCCCCTCTGCAGATTATTTCTCTTTAGTCTTTTTAGAAGTATCAGCCCTTCTTTTAAAATGTTCTTTCACCAGACAGTTGTACTTCACAGAACATCAGTTCATGGGTAGCAGTGCCTTTGTCTAGTAGTTACCTTCCTTCTGCATATTGATACCATCACCCCACACCGCAGTTCTTGCACACCAGCACATGCCCAGTGAAAAATGGCATAGTTGAAATAACACAATCTCATTTTCTCCCATCACCGTTGTCTATGGTGACTTTGCAGTCTCACCTACATCACTCAGGAGATCTTTCAGCCATGTCCAGTGCATCGCCAGCAGAGACTGCAAAAGTTTGACATCAGATGTGAGGGAAGATCTTTGCAGCATCATAAGAGAAAGGCATAAGCACTTTGTATTCACAGTCAGGGAAACGGGCACTTGGTTTCTCCTGCCTCTGCCTAGCAGGATTTCTCACACAGGAGGTAGTGGGAATCACACAGATGTTCCATTCTGTGATTTTCATTTGGCCAGCTATGATTTAAAGAAGCTCTTGGGAACCCCCCAGATTATGGTGCAGACTGCTGTTTGCACTGTCAGCAATCACAGACACACATGGGGAGCTAAGCCATCCTTGCACATCCAGCCTCTCCGTTGGTTTTCCAAGTGGAACAACAGCAGTTAAAAAGAGCTGACCTAACTTGTTCAGAAGACACTCATGAAAGTACTTTAGAAATCAAAATACATTGAAAAGAAATCCCATGGAGAAATTTCTATGATCTGCAAGCAATTATGTACAAATACTGCTATCTACAGAAAATAAATTACTTGATTACATTCTGCTTTGAAAAGGCAGGTTGTGCTGTCACTGTAGCAGATAATGAAGATGCCGAGCCTGCAGGCAACAACATCTGGGCACAATATAGAACAGAAGATGGCAAATTTACCTCTTAAAAACTCACCAGTTTTTGAACAGGAGTCTGGATGCTTAGGCAAAACTCTGATTCTGCTGTCAGGAAGGTACTAATGGATTTTAAAATGCCTGAGAATGCTGACATGAATAGAGCAGCACAGATGTGCACCAGCGAGATATCCCAGTGCTTGCTTTCTCAGAGTCCTTCAGTTATACAGAACATTAGACAGAATTTGCCTTTCCTTCTGCCTTTCCTTCAGTACACAGCTAATGCACACTCAGCTGCTGCAGCAACTGCTCAGTGTCAGTCTTTAATCTGTATTTACTGACAGCAATATATGCATGCTCTGAAGACGTACTCTTCTCTCTTTTTAAATCTGTCAGTCTATGCTTGGTCTTCCAAACACCACTTCTTCAGTCTGTGTTTGCTTGAAGTCTCCCTTATAAGCCTTTTCCAGCTCCTTGAGTGTGAATTATAATTTCATAGAATCATAGAATGGTAAGGTTGGAAGTCACCTCAAAGATCATCCAGTTCCACCCCCCTGCCATAGGCAGGGACACCTCCCACTAGCACAGGTCACTCAAGGCCTCCTCCAACCTGGCCTTGAACATGTCCGGGGAGGCAGCAGTTACAACCTCCCTGCACAACCTGTGCCAGTGTCTCACCACCCTCACTGCAAACACCTTCCCCCTAACATCCAGTTTCAATCTCCCCTCTGCCGGTTTAAACCCATTGCTCCTTGTCCTGTCATTGCAAGACCTTGTCAATAGTCCCTCCCCAGCCTTCCTATAGGCCCCCTTCAGATCCTGGAAGGCTACTCTAAGGTCTCGTGGAAGCCTTCTCTTCTCCAGGCTGAAGAGCCCCCACTCTCTCAGCCTGTCCTCATAGCAGAGCTGCTGCAGCCCTCTGAGCATCTTTGTGGCCTCCTCTGGACCTGCTCCAACAGTTCCATGTCCTTCCTGTGCTGGGGGCTCCGGAACTGCACACAGGACTCCAGGTGGGGTCTGAGGAGAGCAGAACAAAGGGGCAGAATCCCCTCCCTTGCCCTGCTGCCTACACTGTTCTTGCTGCAGCCCAGCACTCAGTTGCTCTCTGGGCTGCACTCACACTGCAGGCTCATGTTGAGCTTTTCATCAACCCAGACTCCCAGGTCCTTTTCTTCAGGGCTGCTCTCCAGCCACTCACCACCTGTATTTGTGCTTGGGATTGTGCCTACCCAGGTGCAGGACCTTACACTTCGTACATGTCATCACACAGATTCATGGTGCTAAGGAAGACAGAGGTCTCCTCTGGTAAGTGAAGATAAACTCACCTGGGTGAGTAGTAAGCACACATATCTAATTTGACTGGGCTATGCAGAAACTCATCTCATCCTTTTGGCTCTAGTAAGATCCTAGGCAGGTTAGGCTTCCTAAGCCAAAACACTTTGTATAGATACAGTCCATATTTCCTACAGACATTCATAGTTGTCTTGTGTACAACTGCCTTTTTAAAATTAATTTTCTATATAAATCAACTCTGCCTGACCTTTGATCTTTTCCTGTTGTCCCACAGGTTTCAATTGCAACTAAAAACAACTTAGTTGCCAAGCAACACAGGTGGTACTGCCTGTGTTGGTCTAAGACAGGGTGATTCACTACTTACACCTCAGATTTGGCACTGCTTTTTCCTTGTACTCATACCACTAAATTATCAGCCATTATGAATTCTAATTTTACATAACTGCATTCCAGGTACTGCTATTTCACTGTACGTTCTGATATTTTTCAGTGACTCTATCTTGCAACAAGTACATACATTTGCCACTTCTATTTCTGTACAAGACTTCGCATAATTGCTTTAACTTGCCAGGTGTTTTAAAATTAGGTATATCTGTGAATTAGCTCTTAAAGGAAAAGACAAGTGAGCATCATCACACAGATAGACATGGACTCGATGGGTGGAGCACTACTGGATAAGGAATTGGATGGATGGTCACATGCAGAGTGGTGATCAAGGGCACAATGTCCACCTGGAGACCAGTGACAAGTGGCATCCCTCAGGGGTCAGTGCTGGCACCAGTGCTGTTTAACATCTTTATCAGTGACATGGACAGAGGAATCAGTGCACCCTCAGCAAGTTTGCAGATGACACCAAGTTGTGTGGCACAGTCGACTTGCTAGAGGGCAGGGATCCATCCAGAAGGACCTGGACAGGTGGGCCCAGGCGATCCTCATGACATTCAACAAGGCCAAGTGTAAGGTCCTGCACCTGGGTAGCCACAATCCCAAGCACAAATACAGGTGGTGAGTGGCTGGAGAGCAGCCCTGAGGAAAAGGACCTGTGGGTCTGGGCTGATGAAAAGCTCAACATGAGCCTGCAGTGTGAGTGCAGCCCAGACAGCAACTGAGTGNAGGAAGGACATGGAACTGTTGGAGCAGGTCCAGAGGAGGGCCACAAAGGTGATCAGAGGGCTGCAGCAGCTCTGCTATGAGGACAGGCTGAGAGAGTTAGGGCTCTGCAGCCTGGAGAAGAGAAGGCTTCCAGGAGACCTTTGAGTAGCCTTCCAGGATCTGAAGGGGGCCTATAGGAAGGCTGGGGAGGGACTACTGACAAGGTCTTGCAATGACAGGACAAGGGGCAATGGGTTTGAACTGGCAGAGGGGAGAATCAAACTAGATGTTAGGAAGAAGTGAGGATGGTGAGACACTGGCAGAGGTTGTGCAGGGAGGTTGTGGCTGCTCCCTCCCTGGAGGTGTTCAAGGTCAGGTTGGAGAAGGCCTTGAGTGACCTGTACTAGTGGAAGGTGTCCCTGCCCATGGCAGGGGGCTTGAACTGAATGATCTTTGAGGTCCCTTCCAACCTTACCATTGTATGATTCTATGATCTAAAAAAGCAATTACAGCAAAGTAGTTTACATGGGAAGTTCACCCAATAGCTTATCTCCCAGTTAAGTATTCGTTTTTCACTATTCTGAGCCTGGATTTGTTTACTGAGTTTCAAAATCCATGCTTATTTGTGGGTTTTTTCTCTTTTGTAAATGCCTGTCTTTTTCTCCCAGCCAAAATTTTAGTCTAGTTACATCTATTGAAGGCCCAGTTAATTTGCTACTCTGCTTCTGTTCCACAGAAAAATGTTTGCGTGTTATGTTTTACTGATGACACTTCTAGGGAGTAGCTGTCAAAACAATTGGATCAGTTTAAATAATTAAGAACATGAGCAAAGGCAATTCTCCTACATTACTCCTCACTCTGTTATGGATAGATGATCTCCAATAAAAACAGGCCATTCAAAGCACAGTTCATCTCCTTGATTAAGAAACTCAGATAAAATGCGGGGGGAAAAGGGCCAATGGCATTCTAGGGTGTATCAGGAAAAGTTCGGTCGGCAGGTCTAGGAGGTTCTTCTCCCCCTCTGCTCTGCCCTACTGAGACCACACCTGGAATACCGTGCCCACGTTTGGGCTCCTCAGTTCAAGTGAGACAGAGACCTGCTAGAAAGAGTCCAGCAGAGAGCCACAAGGATGATTAGGCATCTCCCTTACGAGGAGAGACTGAGAAACCTGGGGCTGTTTAGTCTGGAGAGGATAAGACTGAGAGGAGATCTGATTAATTATACAAATATCTGAGGGGTGGGTGTCAAGTGGATGAGACCAAGCTCTTTTCGGTGGTCAGCAGCAATAAGACAAGGAGCAGCAGCTACAAATTGGAACACAGAAAGTTTCACCTGAACATGAGGAGAAACTTCTTTACAGTGAGGGTGACAGAGCACTGGAACGGCCCTAAGAGTCTGAGGAGTCTCCTTCTCCGAAGACCTTCAAAACCCACCTGGATGTGTTCATGTGCAAACTACCCCAGGAGATATTGCTTGGCAGAGAGGTTGGACTCGATGATATCTGGAGGCCCCTTCCAGCATCTCAAGTTCTGTGATTCTGTATAGTACTGAGCCAATCTATCGGTTCCATAGCAACCCTCTTCCCAGGTCCTGTGCAGAAAAACAAACAAACAAGACAAAACAAAACAAAACAAAAAAAAAAAACACACCAAAAAACCACAAAACCTCACAAAAAAAAAAAAAAAAAAAAAAAAAACAACCAAAAAACTCGTTTAGCATGAATCTCTACCAAGGGCCAAATTAGTCTTTAGCTAGCTGCAACATGCTGGAGCCAAAAATCTGAGGTACATTCCATGCTTTTCAAAACAAGCAGCTTGAGATGTGCAGTTATAACTGCCCATGACTGCTTATATTTTTTTTTATTGAAAACTTATAGGCCTCTGTTGTAGAGGGGGTTAAATTAGTTAATGTCAGTTTTGGTGTGACAATAAAAAAAAAAAATCTGTATTAACAAACCAATTTAGAAAAGACAATCACTAGCCTCCCAAGAAGGATAACTAATGACAGTAAATTGAGCAAAAGACAGGTTGCCTTATAGTGGGAGGTGTTTTAGTTATACTGGTGGTAAATAATCACTAATCAGAAAACAGGGATATACAGAAAATATTATTCATCCAATATCAAGTAAATCTGTTGCACTTACCTCCAAGGAACACAAACCATTTTCCTGGAGAACTAACAAGTTTGATTTGAGACCACCATCATTCTTCTATTGTGTGCGCTTGTCTGAAACACGTTCATGCAACTTTAAGGCTATAAAAAACCCCATTACATCCTTGTTTGTCTTCAGTTAATCACTCCACACTTCTCTCTCTCCTGTCAGAAAGTGATTATATTAACTTTTACTTATACATTAACTCATTGTTTATATTAGCTCAGTATCCTATATGGATTCTGTTCAAAGCCAGTAACGGTTTTAAGTCTGGAGTGTAAAAATGGATATAAAGTTGCTCATCTCCATCTACCTTCCCTAATCTCCCAGAAAAAGTTATACATCGTTAATTTCTCTTTATAGCTCATAATCCTTCAGGATTGGGCAAATACAGCCATTTCCAAACTCGGTTATAAAAATTATTCAATGAGTTCTGATCCTGTGAGGACACCTAGCGAGCAATACCATAGAGAAACAAAACAGTCACTGTTCCTACACCATATGCTATGAACAAATATTTTCACCTGGCTTTTTATTGCAGACAGATATTATTATCACTGTTTGTATTACAGTAGCTTCTAAAGCCAGGCAGTAGTTGCAATAACCTGTCTATATGCTTTGCTGTAACTGTGCAGAGAAGAGAAATCTATGTCCCAAAGGTTTACAGTCTAATGGAGGATTAGCTCACATGTTTTCACAAGCACTTATACAGTAACACAATTTTTACAGCCTGTTTTAAGCATTTATTCTGATATTATTCCCGTGGCTATCACAGAGACATGCCTGTAGACTTCAGGAACAGGAGCCTTCTGAAGGGGCTCTTTAGAAAACGGTGCCAGGACCAGCACTCAGCTGCCAACCAGGTGCAGTGGGCACTGGCAACACTGCACAGAGAGTCTCTGGACCTGCTGGGAAAGCATGTAACATGTAGGAGAAGGGACAAGGGGAAGGTTGCATACATCTCATGTAACATGGTAGGAGAAGGGACAAGGGGAAGGTTGCATACATCTCACACAGACTTCATACATCTGTATTTACAGAGGAAAAGAGAATTGCACAGAGTTTAATCCAGCGATGGTTTTAAATTAAAGAATTTAGGTTGGATGTTAGGAGGAAGTTCTTTACCATGACAGTTGCAGAACTTTGGGACAGGTTGCCCACGGACGTAGTTGAGGCTTCATCCTCGGAGATGCCCCTGCCAATGACAGGAGAGATGGAGCTAGAAGACCCTTAGGATCCCTTCCAACACTGACAATTCTATGATTCTATAATGGAGGTCAGGCGGGACAGGGTTCTGGGCAACATAATCTAATGGGAGATGTCTCTGCTCACTGCAGGGGGATTGAACTGGGTGATCTTTAGAGGTCATTTCCAACCCAGACCATTCTGTGATTCTCTGAACCTTCTGGATTCATGCTCTCCTCTGTTTTCTCATTTCTTTCCAGGTAGCATGAGTCTGCAGGTCACTGTCAAACTTTAACCTCCACATAGTTTTTGACTGTGAACATTATCACTGCTTTGTTTATTCAACTGGAGAACAGGAAAACCTCTCAAAGTTTTCATAGTTTTGATAAACCATCCTGATATGTGATCCTCTCTAGCTGCAATATTCTTAAGTTTAGATCAGAAGAACAACTGCAATCAACAAATGGTCAGCTACAGCATACCTTGGCTACAAATTGAGCCATGACATCAGTATGAAATTTTAAAGGAAGGAAACACTATTTCAAAGCAAGTCTGTTATGTTGTACCTCCTGTAACATCTTAAAACTTGGAAGATTTGGAAAAACAGCATATTCAGCCTCCAAAGACAGAATTTCTTTTTGTACATTATATAAATGACATTCATTGAATTCTGTGTAAGACTGCACTTCCCTAAGGTTCTTTTTGTTCCCTTCAAAGGCAGCGATTCTCCCATTCAAAGGCAGCACATAAGAGACTCTGAGACTCTTCTATATTAATAACACCCAAAAAAAAATGCTTAGGGCAGAAGTATTAATTGATAAGGCCTCCTATTTCCATCTAATTAGTGCACTAGTTTCTCTAAATCCTTACTAACACTTAAGAAGTTGCCAGGTAGTGCAACAAGTTTAGTGGAAAAGAGAAATAAACTAGACAAGAATTTTTTGCTACATCTCAGGGCATGAGCATAGGGAATCCAAAATACCTGAAAATCCTGTGCAAGGAAGAGCACAAATAGATAAATGCTTTGGTAAATTCATTAATTCTCATCTGTGCTAAGGTTTTGCATGCCTGCCCTTTTCAAGACATCCACAGATATTTACACTTTCAAGAAACTCCCAGTTTAGATGTGGTAACACTGAAAATTATCCCCTTATGGTCACGGAACTAGGGAGTTAGCTTTGGAAAAGTTATATTAAGCATTGTTGGAGAAACACATTTCTTAATCTTTTGTGAAAGCCATTCACAGATAAAAAGCAGTAAAATAAGCAGGACTTAAGGATGCATTTGAAAATTCTGAAAGCATACTCTTTTTTTTCCCTATCACATAAGCACTGAATATTAAAGTAGTTACAGAGTTGGCTGTCAAAATATTGTTACATTCAGAAAAAGAGACTCGATGTCTATTTGATTTATATCATTATCTGAAGGACAATTGCCACATTTTGTTATTTGCTGAATTATTCTGCAAAAAGCAATCTAAAATAAGCTGGCATTGCTCCTTCTCTGAGACTATTTTAAGTCATCAGACATTCATAGTTACTTGAAAAAAAACTAATGCTTGGGAAATTAAAAAGTCTGTAGAAATTGCTGCAGAAGTATCCTGGACATGACTCTTCATGCTAGTAGCCACAAACAGTTGGATCATCTAAAATGGTTATATTGTAGACATAGAACAAAGTGAAAAGTGAACATTCGAAAGAACAGCAGAGAAAAAGTTAAATAATTCTCATATCAACTCCATTATGCAGTGTCTGTACCCAATTTACCACAGGAAAAAAAATTCCTGTTGATCACCAAAGCAATGCTGATTCTGCCCCTCATAAACTCTACAGCATCTAAAAGGCAGCTTGCAGGATTGAATAGCTATCTAGGGCAAGAGCTGCTCATCAGAGTTAATGCCTCCTAAATGGCTTTGAAAACCTCACCCTTGGCAGTCATTATGCAGCATGCACATAAAAATGATAATGCCTTATTTTATTCTAAAGGAAAGGTTAAAACATGACCTCTCATTTTACATAATACCATTTACAGGACTGTTATCTGATTAAAAGGCTAGTTAACATCATCTATGTCTAATTTAGTATGTTTTAAATTTCCCAGACCAATAAATATGAAAATCAGATAAAATGAATAATCAACAAGTGCCTTCCATCAGAACAGCCAAACCACCCTCACTGCATCAGCTGCTGCAGCTCAGGCTCTCATTTTTCTTATTATTTATGATTTCATATCATGGACAGATAACTTCACCCAGACTGGCTGGATTAATCCAGTCCTGCTCTCACTGACCTTTCTTCCCAGCTCTATTGGAAAAGGGTATGCTAACTGTGCTGGTTTGAGGCTAATTGGAATATTTTAATGAAAAAAAAAATAATTATAGGCTGTGAAAATAAAACAATGGTGATGTCTGCTTCATTCATAGGCTTCCTGAGATGTATAAGAACAAGAACACAAACATAGATAAGACTCTCACATAGAGTCTCACCCTCTGTAGCTGCTGGCTTGGTCT
>VWYK01121268.1:1466-13031 GCA_013399775.1 Semnornis frantzii
TGCTCAGAAGGCTGCAGCAGCTCTGCTGTGAGGACAGACAGAGAGAGTTGGGGCTCTGCAGCCTGGAGAATGATTCCAGGAGACCTTAGAGCCTTAGAGTAGCATTCCAGGATCTGAAGGGGGCCTCCAGGAAGGCTGGGGAGGGACTATTGACAAGGTCTTGCAATGACAGGACAAGGGGCAATGGGTCTGGAGTGGCAGAGGGGAGATTGAAACTGGATGTTAGGAGAAAGTTGTTTGCAGCGAGCGTGGTGAGACACTGGCACAGGTTGCCCAGGGATGTTGTGGCTGCTCCCTCCCTGGAGGGGTTCAAGGGCAGGTTGGAGGAGGCCTTGAGTGACCTGTACTAGTGGGAGGTGTCCCTGCCTATGGTTGGGACTAGATGATCCTTGAGGTCCCTTTCAACCTTACCATTCTATGATTCTATAAGTGCTATTGTCATGTATTCAGGGACCATTTTGAGAGAGTCTATCAGTTCCACAGAATGTCCCCATTAAGACAGTAAGAGGATAAATTATGAGTCTGCAATAGCCTTTCATAATGCAAGAGACTTCCATATAACTGCATAAGCATGGATGTGTCCACATATGCTAATTTATACACCATAGTGAGAGGTTCCCCAAGTACAAAGTGTAAATTATTTATGAATGTACCAATTAGAAATGGGTGCTCTCTGAAGCTACCCAGTTTTCTGACATGCTAACCCACCAAAACATGTCATATATGACACAGAAAAACTATTTCAGAAATATTCCAGACCTTAAATTTTTAATTGCATGAGGTTTAAATTAATTTTAAATGCAGTTTAAATCCTCTCTTTGGAGCCAGTGACATTAGCTGCTATTAAAATATTTAATTCCACATGCTGAATGGGCAGAGAGGAAGAGTTGTAAGAAGATAAGCATCTATCAAACTGATCTGTTAATTCTACTAAGAATTCATTGGATTACTGTTGTTATGATATCAAAAGCACTAGATGGAGCTCTTGAAAATTATGAAAAGAAAAATAAACTATGTATCATGCAGGGACCAACAACTGAAAAGTTTGGTCAAATATCTGTAAAGGAAGAGTTCTAAGCCAGTTTTTCTTTTTTAATAATCTCATCCATCTTATCTTCACCAGACCCCTATTTTCTTCCACTTTTACAGGCAAAATGGGCCACTTTCTGTAATTCATCAGATATAAGAAGACTCTACTTTTGCTATTAAGACCCTTAAGAGGTGCACTGAAAAGCATTTCATCCTCATTTCCAACAAAAAGCTTCTCTGAAACAGAGTGAGTAAATATTTAGCCAGCTCAGTAAATGGGACTTCAGTTTCATCCCTCCACATTTCCTAACATGGCTCTGTGCTGACTTTTCAGTTCAAACTTGGCTTGCAGAAACTACAAATGCTTCATCCTAGTTGACTTAGAAAGACACATTGGGTTTTTTTCCAATTTAAGCAAACCATATTTATTCTGGTATTAGAGCAATTTCAAAACCTTCCTTCCATAGCTTCAGGAAGACAGAGGAAGACAGACAACTTGTTAAAAATTCCTGAAAGAAAATGAAGATTCTGTTGTAATAGAGGTCTCAAGTCAGATGAAGTATTTTAATAATGCTCTGTGTCTATGCAGAACTCCTTTTTTATAAGAGTGAAACAAACAAAAAAAAAAGACACAAAAAACCACGCGAAAACCCAACACCCAAGTCCAAGCAGAGTAAATGCTTCCTTATATATATATATATTTTTTTTATGCTGTTATAACAGTGATGTGGCTTAACTGACATTAAAAACTGGTATATCCAATTCACACACTACTGTCCACTTGATCCTCATGTATTTTCCCACAGTGGTCACTGCAAGTATAGAATCATAGAATGGTAAGGTTGAAAGGGACCTCAAGGATCATCTTTCCAACCCCCTGCCATAGGCAGGGACACCTCCCACTAGCACAGGTCACTCAAGACCTCATCCAACCTGGCCTTGAACACCTCCCTGGGCACCCTGTGCCAGTGTCTCACCACCCTCACTGCAAATATCTTCCTCCTAACATCCAGTTTCAATCTCCCCTCTGCCACTTCAAACCCATTGCCCCTTGTCCTGTCATTACAAGACCTTGTCAATAGTCCATCCACAGCCTTCCTGTAGCCCCCTTCAGATCCTGGAAGACTACTCTAAGGTCTACTCAAAGCCTTCTCTTCTCCAGGCTGCAGAGCCCCAACTCTTGTAGCCTGTCCCCACAGAAGAGCTGCTGCAGTCCTCTGAGCATCTTCGTGGCCTCCTCTGTACCTGCTCCAACAATTCCATGTCCTTCCTGTGCTGGGGGCTCCAGAACTGCACACAGGACTCAGCATTGTTGTGACTATCTTGGGATTCCAGCCACCAAATCTGTTTTGACAAAGAGCATCTGTCTGATTTTTTTGCTGTATAACCCAGAGAAATATGAAGTCAGGGTTGCTACAGAATACTAGTATAGGGGTACTATAATTTAATCTAACCTTGTTTTCAAGTATTTCCCCTGTTACAGAATTTAAATACAGGAAAGAGAAAAAAATTAAAACAAATATTGATTGGGGGAAAAAAATAAAAATCATAGGAGAATGTTTTCCTCTAGGAAAGATCAAAGAAAAAAATAACACTTTTGAAGAGAATAAAAAAGCTGCAGATGCAAATTGGGAGAAAACAGTGATGTCTTTCTTCACCACTCTGTCTGTACAAGACCAAAAATGCCCAGAAAATTATTTGAATGACAGTTCAACTGCTATGAGATGCAACCCTGCAACTGAAAATGAAGTTTGAATATTTTATGTTTTTTACTTTTTAGTCACAATGAATTAATGGAACAAGTAATGATCTGAAGCTACACAGGAAACTGAATATACTCGGAAAAATTAGAAGCAAGCTTGTAGCATCCTCTTTGCCTAAGGCAACAGAAATGATGGATGATAGTCTAAGGAATACTCTTTGCATTTTAGACTACTAAATAAGTAATCTCATTAATCTTATTGCAGCTTTTACCTTTTACTTCTTCTTTAGCTACACAAACCCTGAGAATTTTGGATGTTTTCCACTTGAATCTTTGATATTGCATAGCACCAGTTGGATGTTATGGGAATTAAGACAATTACAAAGAGACTGTGCAGTGTTAGGTCTACTATTTCAACAGGCAGGTTTAGTGCACAAGTAAGAGGATAAAAATTATAGTATTTAATTCAAACAAAACCTAAACAATAGAAAATATCCTTGAGGAGCAACATTTTAAGTTCTGTGATGTGCTTTATAATAAAATTCTGAAGTCAGAGAACTGACAGAAATCATCTTGTATGACAGAACAAAGCAAGAGGCAGGGCAGTGCAGGGATGGAGTTCAGCTCTTGATCATGTTCTCAGGAACCAGCTGGGCAAGGTAAGGTAATTCATACATCTTTTGAGCCCTTTGGAAATTTAATATTTCTATAAATTAAGAGCTCAAACTCAAAGATTCCCAACAGGAAAAGACTTGGTTGAACCAGCAAACAAAATTGTCATCAGCTAAAATCCACTCCTAATCACGAATCCACCTACAGTTCTCCTGCATAAATGAGCTCACAAGTTACAGATCTTCATGATAATTTATATTCCAAAGCATAGAGCAAATTTGATAGACACAAGAGACCTTATCAAACAGGTTCAAGCCAAGATGTCAAATGGTTTCTTTTAATTAGGAAGGAGGGAAAAGGCAATGAGACCTTGAAGTACAGTAGAAGCCTCACTGTGAAGATATATTATTGAGTGTTTTTGGAGGCAGCAGCGATGGGCTGCACAGAAGCCCACAGATTTTTCCACTCAAAGTCCCAACTGCCTACCTATACAATAATCACAGCAGATGGATAATGTGCTGTGTTCAGGTTTTTTTAATAAACATGTCAAACATTAAACATCCTGTTCACAGATGTACTATAATAAAATGTCTTCTGACTTGAAGTTATTATGCCTCAAAAAAACCCCTACAGTCTTTTACTTCAGAGGAAGTATCCCACTGCTACACACACCTTAGCCATGACTCATTTTGCACCTTACCTACTTAGCTCGAGAGGAATAATTTCAGCCCCAGCTATGCCGGCAAAGACTGGGTAGGCACAATCCCAAGCACAAATCCAGGCTGGGTGGGGAACGGATGGAGAGCAGCCCTGAGGAAAAGGACCAGGGGGGTCTGGGGTGATTGACGAAAAGCTCAACATGAGCCTGCACTGCGAGTGCAGCCCAGACAGCAACTGTGTGCTGGGTTGCAGCAAGAGCAGTGTGGGCAGCAGGGCGAGGAAGGGGATTCTGTCCCTTTGCTCTGCTCTCCTCAGACCCCACCTGGGGGGTCCTGTGTGCAGTTCTGGAGCCTCCAGCACAGGAAGGACATGGAATTGTTGGAGTGGGTTCAGAAGAGGCCGCAAAGATGCTCAGAGGGCTGCAGCAGCTCTGCTCTGAGGACAGGCTACAAGAGTTGGGACTCTGCAGTCTGCAGAAGAGAAGGCTTCCAGGAGACCTTAGAGTAGCCTTCCAGGATCTGAAGGGGGTCTCCAGGAAGGCTGGGGAGGGACTATTGCCAAGGTCTTGCAATGACAGGACAAGGGGCAATGGGTTTGAAGTGGCAGAGGGGAAATCGAAACTGGATGTTAGGAAGGAGTTTTTTGCAGTGAGGGTGGTGAGACACTGGCACAGGTTGCCCAGGGAGGTGTTCAAGGCCAGGTTGGAGGAGGCCTTGAGTGACCTGTGCTAGTGGGAGGTGTCCCTGCCTATGGCAGGGGTTTGAAACTATATAATCCTCGAGGTCCCTTCCAACCTTACCATTCTATGAATTTCTAGTGGAAAGGTGATTGCAGCATGCACTATATTCCCAGGTCCCAAAAATCTCACAGCATTAAGCACAGTTGAGAAAGCAAAAGTAATTGAGGCCATTTGTGCAATGAGGAAATATGACCACAATAAAAAAAATATTTGAGTTCAAAGAAAGATAGGGCTGTGGCAGACTCTTTAAAATCAGTGAAAAGTGACTCACTGGATTTAACAGGCACTTTTGCCTCAGTGCTGCTTGTGATAAACGGATATTCCTGCCTCTTCTGATGGATGATACATGCCTGCATTTGGGCTGAAATGTGCAATATGTATGTATGCAGATAATTAAATAGAATTTAATATCTTCTGCTGCTCATACTCCCAGGCAAGGCAACAATAATATGCAATTTCAAAACTAAGTGTGACAGTTTGAGGAATAGATACTTATTTGCCCAAAAGGTAGAAATACCTGTTCAGAAAATTATTTGACTCATAACTGAATGTCAAAACACAACGAAAATGCAATCCACTTGCACACTCTCTTTTCTTTCTTCAAACGCAGTTGTTGGGGTGGTGACCAATCCTACTTAAAGCTTCTCTTCGAGTGTAGATCATTTTCCTGCACTGACGTACAAGATTGGTGCATTGAACCAGTTACAATGTCAAGATTTAAAATACTACAGCAGTTGGGAGGACAGTAGGGCATGTGTCAGACATGAAAAAAAGGGATTATTCAGAAAAGAGAAGAATTTTCCTGTTCCCTTCTGTTCCACAATTCCTTTGGGTCCCAACATGCTACATTTTAGGATGTAATATTGGCAGTTTCCTACTGCAGATCAGCATCTGTGGCTAGTCCTGCATCAGCAGCACTGAAAACACAGGCAGTGGAGCTCCAGAACATGTTTTCCTCACGAAAGACCACAAGGAAGAATAAAAGGATGGCCAGCCACAATTCACCTCTTACGTTAGCATGAACTTCGGTGCTAATGTGACTCATTTCTGATAGTTGGCTGTAGCAGTATCTGGTGATAGTAGAAAGGAGGAGGAAGAAAAAAAACATTTTCTAGGGACCATCTCATTCCTTTATTTATTTTTCTTCTCTCACAAGGAATTTCATTCTTTTGTATGTGAGCTAAAAGCAAAGTTACCTCACAATTTAAGTTTAAATATATCCTCACCTGATTCTAAAACAGGTGTTGACTCTGTGGGGCAAGAAATGCTGCACAGAGCTGAATTCTTCACTATCAGACTGCTGATGCTACTATTTCTTTAAAGGTTCATCTGCTATGTAGATTTGCAGCAAAGAATCTCACCTTTCATTAGGGGGAAAAAAAAAAAAAAAGACTTCTACACTCCTTAAGGAGAATGAAAGCTTGAAATTTACCTCACCATAACTGAAAGAGCCAGAACTCAGAACACACATTTAGCTATACATGTAATCATTTTGAAAGCCATTTTCACAGTTTTATCATATGGAGAGGCAGAAGGCCTCATACCTTTTGAGGGAAGTGCTCTTAAACCGTCCAAGAGCTCTGCAAATAGATGTGCCTTATGTGTTCCCTTTCTGATAGAAATATTTCCTTGTGGTGAGGCAACTCAGACAGCATCAACAGCTTTTTTTTTTTTTTTTTCCTGAACTCTTATAATACCACATTTATATGTGATTAAATTTACATGCTGGACAAACATTCTGCAAAGGTTTTTCTCCTTGATATCACTTATTCCTGAGTTCACAAGCAAACTTGCTCCCTCCCTGGAGGTGTTCAAGGCCAGGTTAGAGGAGGTCTTGAGTGACCTGTGCTAGTGGGAGGTGTCCCTGCCTATGGCAGGGGGTTGGAACTGGATGATCTTTGAGGTCTCTTCCAAACTTACCATTCTATGATTCTATGAAATCTGGCACAAACACAACATGCTGTTTGTTCTTAGCACCATCTTCCCCACTGCAGCAGATGTCAATACAGAAAAACATGATGTTTTTAGGGGCAAAAATGAAGGGGAAATTAACATCTGAGTACAGGTTAATCTCTTTAGAAAAGCACAGATCTTTGTAATTTACTTGTTTGTTTCAGTTGACTTCTATCTCACCGTTATTTATTTGCCATGTGTATTGAGTAGCCAGCGTGAAACTACTGAAACTATTTTAACTCATAGAATCATAGAATGGTAAGGTTGGAAGGGACCTCAAGGATCATCTAGTTCAAACTCCCTGACATCTCCCACTAGTACAGGTCACTCAAGGCCTCCTCCAACCTGGCCTTGAACACCTTCAGGGAGGGTGTTGAGCACAGAAGCACCCAACGTGATCTTTGCTCATTGATCATGTTGGGTGCTTCTGTGCTCTACAACCTCCCTGGGCAACCTGTTCCAGTGTCTCACCACCCTCACTGCAAACAACTTCCTCCTAACATCCAGTTTCAATCTCCCCTCTGCCACTTCAAACCCATTGGCTCTCATCCTGTCATTGCAAGACCTTGTCAATAGTCCCTCCTCAGCCTTCCTGTAGAGCATGGAAGTATTTAAACTAAGAAGAAATCCCAGAAATTATTAAAAGAGATAAAGGTAAGAGCAGAAGGAAATTTTTGGTGGTTAAAATGAAAATTCTCCATCCATCTTGTCTACTGACCTCTACCAAGGCTCTATCAATTAAGAGTTTAGCTTCAAGCCAAGGACATGGCACTTTAATTGGCATTGTCATGTGCTGGACCTTTTCCAGGTAGAAACCAAGTTCATTTTCTTCCAAGAAACTTTCTGTTTTCCATTTTTACTTTTATAGGCTGTTCAAAGTAGATTTTTTTTCTTATGCTCTCTAGAAAATGTAATAGTGTCACACCAATAGAGCTAATTTCACACCCACTAGGTAGAATGGCTTTAATTCTACTCTCATTAACAGTAAGTCAAAGCTATTCTATTGCACAGTGGGAGCTTGGGCTTTATCCTGTAATACTTTCTGAAGAAAGGATGATAAAATGTTTCAGAGACCACTGCATATAATTTAGGCTAAACTAAGGGATATGTGGAAACCATGAAATCTTTGTCTCTGTTTTTCCTACAGGAGGGTAGTCACTGCTGTCACATTGTCATTTCAACCTCCAGATCCAGAACAGTCCTGTTTGAACTATGGAAAGGTTTAGGTTAGAAGGCACCTCAAAGATCATTCAGTTCCAGCCTCCTGCCATAGGCAGGGACATCTCCCCCTAGAACAGGTCACTCAAAGGCCTCCTCCGACCTGGCCTTGAACACCTCCCTGGGCAACCTGTGCCAGTCTCTCACCATCCTCACTGCCAACAACTTCCTCCCAACATCCAGTCTAAATCTCCCCTCTGCCAGTTCAAACACATTGCCCTTTGTCCTGTCATTAGAAGACCTTGTCAATAGTCCCTCCACAGCCTTCCTGGAGGCCCCTTTCAGATACTGGAAGGCTACTCTAAGGTCTCTTCAAAGCCTTCTCTTCTCCAGGCTGCAGAGCCCCAACTCTCATAGTCTGTCCTCATTAAAAATTTCAGCTGCATGCAGAATAGGAAGTCCCCTGAAAATTTGCTCATGTCTTGATTTTTAAGCCCTTCTACTGGATCTCAGACAGCAACTCCTGTTTGACTTTTCTTTCCATGCAAGTTCACCACAGACTGCACCTGACAGGTAGAACTTGAATAAATCTCAAGCAAGCCTTGAATTTCTAGTGGTATGAAAGGCTATTTCTCAACAGTTTTCAGTCTTGTACCCAGCTGGTAATTCAGTAATTTCCTTGTCTAGGTCTTTGTCATGAAGGCATCAAGAGGAGCTGAGTGACTAACTGCCACCCAAAACAAAAGGCTTGTGTGCAAACATCAGCCTTAACATACAGCACTGGGAGCCTGGCCAAAGAGATGGGTAAACAAGGAAATTTCTGGAGGCAACCACAGCAGTCAACACTTCTCTAACAAATTAGAGACAATATATTGGCTAACAAGGTTTTAATAGGCTCGATTCTACTGCATCAAAGAAGTGGACGAAGTGTACGGTTACAGTAAGGCAAGAGCGGGTCCAGAGTGGGGCATGAAGATGCTGAGAAGGCTACAGCAGCTCTGCTCTGAGGACAGGCTACAAGAGTTGGGGCTCTGCAGTCTGCAGAAGAGAAGGCTTCCAGGAGACCTTAGAGTAGCCTTCCAGTATCTGAAGGGGGCTACAGGAAGGCTGGGGAGGGACTATTGACAAGGTCTTGCAATGACAGGACAAGGGGCAATGGGTTTGAAGTGACAGAGGGGAGATTGAAACTGGGTGTTAGGAAAAAACTCTTTACAGTGAGAGTGGTGAGACACTGGCACAGGTTGCCCAGGGATGTTGTGGAGCACAGAATCACCCAACGTGATCAAAGATCAAAGATCACGTTGGGTGCTTCTGTGCTCCACAACCTCCCTGGAGGTGTTCAAGGCCACGCTGGACAAGGTCTTGAGTGAGCTGTCCTAGTGGGAGGTGTCCCTGCCTATGGCAGGGGCTTGGAACTAGATGATCTTTGAGGTCCCTTCCAACCTTACCATTCTATGATTCTATGATTCTATGATTTAAAAATGTGCAAGATACATAAAACTACTATAATACTTTAAAACTAGTCATTCCCACTGTAATCTGAGTTATTTCTATCCCAAATTTTAACAAAATGGCTTAATAATATATTAAAATTTTGTAGTAGTTTCAGTTTTTGGAATCCAAACTTATAACTCCAACCATATAGTAGACTTTATGGAGAAGACAGATTCCCATTAGTTCCTAAGCCTCTCATCGTACTCATATTCTTTTAAATGTTGTGCCTTCAAAATGTAGATAGATCTATCTTCCTTCCTCTAATGTTCCCCCACACTAAAGGTCAGTATTAACATTGTGGAATTTTAAGCACTGTGGAAATAAGTTTGAGATATGTAGATGGAAGCTCAGTTACTTGCACTGCACCATGGCTTTGAATCACAAATTCTGCTCTGTCTCCTCATTTGTAATTCCCATTGAAACTTCATCTGCTACTACGAAAGCTCAAAGCTGCCTGCCTCAGGTTTTCACTGCTGTTCTTTATCCCTTCTTTCCTTCCCCCTGTTTATTAAGTTATCAGCAACCAAATTGAATGAGCTGGAGAAAACACAGAGGTCAACACAGTGTATCACCTTTTTGGCCATAGAAATGGGGCCAGAAAAAAAGACTAAAGTAACAACTCTTCTGGAGGCACAGTGCACTGGATTAGCTATCTTTGTGCATTTTACAGAAGGAAAACAAAACAAAACAAAACAAAACAAAAAAAAACAAAACCCTGCAGTCTAGTAACCATAAATTTTGAAAGATACTGAATTTGAAATAAAATTCATTTCAGGCAGGAACAATTTATACCCATTAGAGAAATCAGCCAGTTTGCACCGAAAGCATTACTTTCAGAAGAGCAATGGGGAGCTCTGAGTGCCTTTTATCTTGTGGAAAATATTTGCATTTCCAACATTTCTCTTTTTTAGTAAGAACGGGTAATTTTCTGTAGCAAAGGTATTTTTTTCCCAATCCTGGGGCAAGAAATAATCACATGTCACTGTAAAATATACAGGTACAGACAACAATTGTAATCAGGAAAAGGCAATCCAGCCAGCCCTACTTTTGACTCACTCACTCGCAGAGTTATGGCACAGCACAAGTTGTTAGTGAAGCGCTAAGTTCTGTCAAGCGACGCAGGGCTGCCTCTTCGCAAATGAGTTTGTGTGTGAGCTGTGGATGTGGCAGGCACAAATTATGCAAAAGACTTTGCCGTGATGAGAAAAGGATTTGATTACTAATGTTTAAATAAGGATCCCCTGAGCTGTCTCTCTTCTGTAGGAATGGTGTTAAATATTTGGCAACGCGATGACACGTCCTGCATAATTTAAGCCATCCTGTTTTACTGGAAGCACAGCATACATATGCCTGCAATTCATTAGCTCCCATGCACACTTTCAACCAGCATTAAATATACATGTAAGATGAGCTACTGCTGTGTCCATCAATCTCCCCCTTCCTCTCCTTATTACTTTTATTGTTGAATTGGCTTTTACACCAGGTTACATAACAGCACTTCTGTTTTGTGTATTTGTAAAGCTTGAGGCCTCAAAAGCTCAGTATTCGCCTCTCCCTATGTCTGACTGTCTTCAGTTCTGTCACATCAGTGGAAAGCCCAGTTCACGACTCCAGAGACAGCTTCCATCCCTCCCTGCCTGGCTGCAACTTATCAGCTTTGTCTGATCTGAGCTTTTTTATTTATTGAGAGTCAGGAGGGAGGAAGATGATGATCAGATGTAAGAGACAGTGAATAGCAAAGCTCAGTATCTGTTTAATGAAGATATACAATGCCGCTGCACTTCAACAGAGAGCTTCTTCTTGCCTCAAAAAGGAGCAACCACTGAAACACTGAGAAACTTGAGCCCATTAAGTCATTTTAGGCCTAGTATGGAAAAGTGATTAATATTACTTGTGATGCATAGTGAAGGGAGTTAGATATGAGGACAGGCTGAGAGAGTTGGGGCTCTGCAACCTGGAGAAGAGAAGGCTTGCAGGAGACCTTAGAGTAGCCTTNTGTGTGGAATGCCTGCTTCCAATATGTAAACAAGTGTTATGCTATGTGCTTTCCACTGCTATGATCATTTGCTTTGATACAACCACCACTCCAAGAAATGATTATGTAGGCACTACCCAATGGTTTCTAATTATCATCAAGAAAGTTTTGGGGTTTTGTTTACTTGTCTTTTTTTTTTTTTTTTTTTTTTTAATTTCTATTTTCCTGGTGTTTTAAAAAAAT
>VWYK01121269.1:0-14146 GCA_013399775.1 Semnornis frantzii
TTGCTTGTTTGGGGTTTTTTTTGGTCCCATGAACATGCATAAATATTCTGCATATAAGTGTTATCTCTTTTGCAGAGTGACTTGTCAGATTCTTTCTTTTGAGTGACTCGTTACTTCAGGGTTGAATTCAGTCACTAAACTATGACCAAGATGATAATACTGTAAAACAGCAGAGCTAAAGCACCTCTTGTGATTATTTTTAAAAAATAAATAAATAAAGACATTCATTCGATGGCTAGCAAACAGTTTCCTTACTTCTTTCAGCAAATCTGATTTCTGTCCTTCTCTAATCTCACTTAGAGTGCCTGAATAGGACCAAAAAGCCAAACCGGTAATAGATGTAGGAATAAAACAGGACATCTAAAAAATCCTCCTCTCCTACATCATTCAGTATATCTAATGAATGTTCCCTGCAGCTGTATCTACATGACAGGTTGGTGAACTGGAGACTGCTGAAACTCTCACAGGAAAATTGGCTGTTTGACAGATTTTTATTGACCTCAAGGCTAGTAAACAAAGATCTGGTACTGGGAGAAGTGAGAGCAGTGCAGATCTTAATCTATACTAATGCAACCTAACAAACCTCCCTGGAGAAAGCAGAGCAGCTCAGCACAGAATGGCAATGTAACTCATTTGTGAAGATTGGCAAGGAGAGGGAAGAATCCAAAAAGATTCAAGGGCTACTCAACCATTGAAAAGAGAACAGAAAAGCTAGCTCCAGCTTGGAAGAGGTCTGTGCAGGAAAATGGATTTATTACAGGGGGTCCCATACAAAGATGGAGAAACTGTGATCATACCCCCACTATTGCAGAGCCAGTCAAACATGCAGCCAGAGCCAGACACAGCCTGTCTGAGACCCATTTCATTTAGTGTGGATGCTTGCATAGGGAAGAATTGTGAAGCTGTTATTCTCGTTGCATGGACAGCTACCCCTCAACTTGAGGCCTGAATTTCAGGCTCGCTGGCCTGAATACTAATGTAACTGGATCAAATTCATTGTGGAATTTGTGTACCAGAGAGAGCAGAGATAAGGTTCAATCAGTAAGTATTAGTTACTGCAGAGTTAATCGATTACTTGAGTCAGTTCAGTGTCCTATTATGCTATTACACTACTCGTTGCTCTCTCCCAAAGGAAGACACAGTTCCTGTTCCAGGCCACATACAACACAATTTTTAGGTACATATGTGTGTTTTCTTCAGTTACATCAAAGTCACTTTAAACAATGCGAAATTTCCAGCAACTTTCCCTTTCTTCATCCTGCTTGGAGTCAAAACCCATGACGTTACCCAGTTGCTCCTGTCCAGAAAGAAGGATCAGGAGAGTGGAGAAGTCATAAAAATCTTTCTTGTGCTAAAAAACTTCATAAGAAATGTTAATTAACATCTTTGACATAACAGTCACATTTTTGTATCCTGTACTGGGAAACCTTTCCTTCTCTTGCTGCCCTCAGCAGACAGGGATATACACATGCCCTGAATGATACAGAAGGTTCATTCCGACTGTCCAGAGAGTTCAGAGACTTTTCACCACTGCAGAAAGAAAGTAAGACCAGATTCAAGGAAGGGATGGATGACAGAGTCTAGAAGTCACTCCACATTTCCTTTCTACTCTTCATACTAAAAGCTTACACATAAAACCGTGACCTAAATTAAATCACTCAGCCTAATTGTACACAAGAAGCTGATGCTAGTTCAGTGTGAGATAGTGAGAACACTTCAAGTGAGAGCCCCTGGGATTTGTCTTGAACAAAGTTTTACTTTTTAATAGCTTCAACAGTCTGGTAGTGAAAAGCTTGCAAATTGCCCCTGTACAGGAGAGATGTCAGGTTCTGCGGGGAACAGAATTCAGCATGTTATTAAACTAAAATGAGAACTTGAAATTAACAAAATGAAACTCTGTGAAGGTAACTGTAAATTCTGTATTGGAAGTCAAACGGGGGTGAAAATCCAGCAAGGAAAGTGAAGCTTTTCACTGGTAATGAACTCGTAATTTCTGATCCTGTCTCACTGGAGGCTTTCTGGCCCTCTATTTGCTTTCAAGAAAAGGAAATTAGTGCATGATTATTCTGGAAATAAAAAATAATTTTAAAAGATTACCTAGAGATGTAAATATTACAGTTTTCTAAGGTTATAAATTTATCCAGTATTACTTTCTAAATAGTAATAAAGAGGCTATTGGGGTCTGAGATGAGTTTTCCTGGACAAATTGATTTCCTTCAGTACCGTGTAGCTCTACTTTGTGATGCTTCAAGAGCCAGCAGGCCTCAAGATGTACGAGACCCAAGTTGAGTGTCCTGTTTTGCCTTATTTGGGACATGATGTATGAGAAGTTCTCACTCACAAAACCCACATCTACAGGTACTGCTTCCCTTGACATTCGTAATGTACAGAACAGGCACATCCTCAGGGAGATCTGTACAAAACCAGACCTCCAAGCAAATGTGGAACCTTCAGAGTGGTTTCTCAGTGGAAAAATACCAAGATCAAAAACGCTGGCAGCAAAGTAAGCCTGGTGATACACAGGGGTTAGAGTTAAAAAGGAGTTAATGATAACTCTACTCCTACTTGTATTTTCAACTTAATGCACAATTTAAACTCAACTGGTGGAGCTTGCATCAGGCTTAAAATTTAGCTTTTCTCAGTTCATATCAATTTTATACTGCAGGCTCTATAGAAAGTATAGCCTCGACTTTTCCGAAAATAACTTGGAAGTCATAGTGAACTTGGAGTTCGTGGCGGACACAAGAGGCAGGAATGTGCTTTTGCAACACCGAATACTTGTGAGTATTGGGCTGCATCAGGAGAGATGTTGCCATTAGATCAACAGAGGTGATCCTTGCCCTCTAGTTGGTGAGGCCACAGCTGGAGTGCTGAGTCTAGTTCTGGGTTCCCCAGTACAGGAGAGATGGATTTACTGGAGCAACTCCAATAACGGGCCAGAAGGACAATTAAGGGACTGTAGCACATCTCTTCTGAGGAAAGGCTGAGAGGACTGGGACTGTTTAGCCTGGAGAAGAGTAGGCTCAGAAAGGAAGGACCTCATCAATGGGTATAAATGGCTGAAGGGACAGCGTAAAGATGACGGTGCCAGGTGCATCTCAGTAAAGCCTAGTAAGATAGGCAAAGGTCACAAACTGAAACACAGAAGGTTTTCTCTGAACATGAGGAAATACTTCATTACTGTGATGGTAACTGAGCTCTGGTACAAGTTGCCAAGAGAGATTTTTGAGTCTCCAGCCTTGAAGACGCATAAAAACTCTAGTCGATGGGCTCTACGTGGTCCTACCTGACGGCAGAGGTCCCTTCCAACATCCTGTAATTCTCACTCTTGCACTTTTTTCTTTGTTATTCAACACTTTAAGAAGGTGTCGTCTGCACACCTAAAGATTAGCATGTCACCAGATAACATTCGGCCAAATACAGACAAGAGATAACTCTTCTCATTCTTGGACAGTCTCTCATTGTATGCTGTGGTTTCCTTTGGAAGTCTGATAATCATAAGCTCATTTTTAAAACATCTAAATGCCTGTGAAAGCAACCTTAAAATAAAGAGTTTCCAGTGTGGGTATACTTAAGATACATAAGGTTATTCTCCAATAAAAGGAAATTGACACCTTTTAATGAAGCGTCCTAATTCAGTTTGCAAAGTAAATAATTTATATTTCTTTTCAATAAAAGTGTATAAACACAATATCCATGTATCATAGAATCATAGAATCATAGAATGGTAAGGTTGGAAGCGACCTCAAGGATCATCTAGTTCCAACCCCCTGCCATAGGCAAGGACACCTCCCACTAGTACAGGTCACTCAAGGCCTCGTCCAACCTGACCTTCAACACCTCCAGGGAGGGAGCAGCCACAACCTCCCTGGGCAACCTGTTCCAGTGCCTCACCACGCTCACTGGAAAGAACTTCTTCCTAACATCCAGTCTAAATCTCCCCTCTGCCAGTTTAAACCTATCGCCCCTTGACATTATAAGACCCTGTAAATAGTCTCTCCCCAGCCTTCCTGCAGGGCCCCTTCAGGATGAAATGAATGTATCATAACCCTCATGAACTGAACTCGAGAAGGGTGGATTTTTCATGAAAGATAAGACAATTTTATTTCAATGAAAAACAGCTAGTTAATAAAAGATATACAGGGCTACATAAGTTATAGTCTAATGTAGTAAAGCTCTGTAAGCAGTGTCTTTTTCTATACCTCAGCTAGGATCATAAAGCAGGGTTAAATCCTTCTGAGGGAGGAAAAGAAGAAAGGAAAAGAATTACCTTTATAAATGTAAGACTTGTTTGTGAATATTATACTTTTCTAAGTCCTCCCTACTTTACCAGATTTATCCACAATGATCTATTAATCATTTTAATGATGCTCTTAGACATGTAGCTTATTTTCATTGTGATTATTTGTTATCAGATTCACCTTTGGAGAAAGATATTTTAAAGTTTATTTTGACTTTTCGTCCTAATTGTTAGAAAAGGAAAACCTTAGCATTCATGGGAAAATAATGCCATTTTTATTAGCTCTACCTATTCATTCTCATTTTATTTTGGTTCTGAAAATGAATGGAAACTGAAAGGAAATATTTTTCATTTGCTGTCTACCTTGCTCTGAAAGCCACTAGAAATTTTCCTCTTGGTCAATTTTTCTGCTCTTATCTGTGACCAGTTCCCTGTCATCCTATTTCTTCTTTCTCTTTCTTTCAATGCAGATTGCCTTATGAGTCTCATGCCAGTTTGGATGTGTCAAACTTTCCGTCATTCCAAGTCTTTGAAATATTGAACCAGTTCACCTGAAAGAAAAGTATGTACATTGCTAACACCTTAAAGAAAGTATTTTAAATGTTTATCACATGCTCATCACCCCTTCAAATTCACACACCTGTTGTAGCTCAGAAAACAGGTGGCTAAAACTGAAAGCGATCATTAATTCAATGTTAAGTTGCTATGAATTTCTTATAGTCTGAAATTACATAAAAATCGTAGTGTGGTTACTTACTAGTTACCACACACAGGAGTTACTCGGCAACTTAAAACACAGAACGAAACCTACAATCTTATTTTCTTCTGATTGCTAAAATTATAATAATTTCTCACTGTTTCTATCTGTTTTGAGTCTATGCCAAGATTTCCCATAGAGTCTCTGCAAGGCATGAGTCTGAGAAATGGAGAAGCAGATTTTGATTGAGAAAATATAAAGGTGTTAGGTTTTGCCTCCCACAGTCTAGAATATCTTCCTAAAGGTGATTTGTTGAAGCCTCAACTCGTTTATGTACAGAATGAGCAATGAGCCTTTCCTTGGCCTTCCAAAACTGTGGTTATCTAAACAAAAGAGCATAGACCTTCATTGTAAGAGCATAGTTGGTCTGCCAGTTCCACTTGACAGATTCACATGACTACTGACAGACTATGTTTTGCAGTATCCATCTACATCCTGTGGTACAACTGAGATGAAATACAGGACTGTCAGAACAAGTGACTGATAACTATGTAAAACCTATTCATACATGGTAATCTACTAACTTGTATGAAACAGCATGAGAAAAATTTGGAAAACATTAATTCTAATTTTAAAATGCTGCAACTGATTATTTAAAAATCAGCAAGAAGCTAGTTATCAGCTAAGAAGCATCAGCATCTGACTTTTCTTTCAGAACCACACATACGACTCAAATAGGAAATGCTGAAACCTTGAAGACAGCAGGGAAGAACAGAAGCTTGACTAGAGAAACATAACTGAAAACACAGAATTAATAATAATGTTTAACTCATGAAGAATAACATAACATTGATAGATTTGTGGATTTTTTTTCCCCACTATCCTTGCGATTCCAAGACCTCTTTAAATTAACAAATCCACGTTAACAATTTGCAACATGAACAGGGTGTTCAAAGTCTTTTGACAAAAGGGGATTATAAAATGCAATTTCCTACATTTAGTCTGGAGGACCCCATGGTCGACATCAAGTCCCCACATTTAAATAAGACTTAAAGTTATACTCAGTAATGTGACAGGATGTGGAAGAAGCTAGGTTGAGATCTGTGCACATGTTGAGTTGTGTTTTACTAAATCTATACAGATCACTCAAACAAAAATCTTTTGGCTTCAGGGTAGTATTATAGAGACTTGCACAAGCCAATAGTTTGAAGATGCTTCATACTTAAATTTTTAAGTGTTTAAGCATGGAACTAATTCCATCCTAACTTAAAGAACACATTTAAATGTTTTTTCTGGATCAAGACTCAAACAGGCAAATGAAGCAAACCCATATATCCCATCTGTAGTCCCTTTTGGAAGATCTTCAAAGCCAGAAAAGACAATATGATAAGGTAAGACAGTATGATTCCTCTATATACCTGTGGTGGTAGGTCAAAACATGCCTTGTACGAGTCCTGGCATGTCCAGGCATGGTCCTCTGCTCTCCCTCCCCCTTCTGGAGTGGGAGAGAGACATGGGAATGAGGATGAAGCCACCTGGAGCCATGGAGTCTAAGGACCCTGGCTTGCCCAGACATATTTTCGTCACATTTACATCTTGTAGTAAACAAAGTGTATTCTTGCCTTATGCAAGGCCCATGCTTTCCCAAATTTGGGTAAAGCTTGCCTATGCCTTCACCTAATATGGTTAGTTCTGACAAAATGCCATTGTGATTGGTTCATGGCTGTGTTTATCTCAGTTGCCCATTGGACCGATTTCCTGAAACCTGTATTGCTGGTATGACCTGAATAGCAAGACAGACAATAACAGATGCCATGACAATAGATGAAACCAATAGTTTCGCACTTCTCTATACATAAGAGATTATCTGTTCATACTTACACTTTAAGTGGGCTGATCTCTTCCTAGTTTCCAGAAGGAAGTAATCTTGTACACATTGGTAACATTCTGGCTTCAAGAGAGGCTAACCAAGCCCACACTTTGATAAACAGAAAGAAGCTTTTACAAGGTCAAAACTATAACTCTCAGTCTTCATTTTCACAGGGAACTGTGCATTTGGATCTTCAATACTATTAAAGCTTTAAAGAAATAATTATATGAACTCACTTTCAGCTAAATTTCTAGTATTGAAAAATAAAATATGACTTTTGTTTTATATATAAAAAAAAAAAAGAAAATTTGAACAGTATTTGCATTTAGCTCAGAGCACAGGTATTGCATTCCAATGTCAATAAGCAATTCATAAGCTAAAGAAAAAAATAGGTGTTGTAAATGTAAAAATACAAATGCTAAAATGTTTACTATTTACAGAAAAGATCTTAAATTGGTTGTTTCCAAAATTCCAGTCAAATAACTGGATGGACTGTTATAATTTGGAGAAACTTTCCTCTATTTTGTTCAGAGTTTTCTCTTCAAAGATAATTGAAGTTTAATTTGCCATTGTTGTAGTCTGTTTTGATTCTAAGCCTCTATGGAAAACAGAAGAACTCTATCGGTTATTATATTTTCCGTCATACATGCAGTCTGTTTCGAGATACAAAGGTTCTTCAAATAATTTTACTAGACAGGTTTTTATTAAGCTGTTTCCCCAAAGTTCTAATACTGCTAAAATCTAAATATCCCTTTAAAACCTTAATTGCTTTATATCTGCTTTTTCTCAGTAATTCAGTTTGTGTAGTCCATTTAAAAGAGTATATTATCTCCCTTTTCCATTAACAAATACTGCCAAGAAACACACAGTATACAACGTTAAAGCTACAAAGCAAGTTGTCAAAACTATAGAAGTTCATAATCAAAGTAATAACTTCATTCTTTGCCAGGCAGTGTTGGTACCATAATTTGAAAACAAATGATCTGCATGCTGTGTGTTGGCAAAAAAGACAAATGTAGAACTCTGTCTTTGTCTTTAGTCAGATGTTTGTCTCCATGTTGCAATTTACCATACTTGACTTTCTTTATAACTTCAGTGTGACCAAAGAATTGCAAACACTGTGTTTATTTTTACCAACAATCTCAGAATCACAGAATGTTAGGAGTTGGGAGAGACCTTGAAAGATCAACTAGTCCAATCCTCCTGCCACAGTAAGATCATCTAGAGTAGGTCACGCAGGAATGCATCCAGGCATACTTTGAATGTATCCAGAGAAGACGACTCTATAACCTCTCTGGGCAGTGTTGTCACCCTCAGAGTGAAATTTTTTTCCTTATGTTTATGTCGGAACTCCTGTGCTCCAGCTTGAACTCTGCCCCTTGCCCTATCACTTGATATCACTGAGAAGAGCCCGACTTTGTCTTCCCGACACTCACCCATCACATATTTATAAACATTAATGAGGTCAACCCTCTGTCTCTTCTTCTCCAAGCTAAAGAAACCCATTTATCTCAGCCTTTTCTCATAAAGGAGAGGTTCCACTTCCTTAATATTATATTTGTGGCTCTGCACCAGACTCTTTCAAGCAGTTCCCTGTCCAGAAGGNGTGGCTCTGCACCAGACTCTTTCAAGCAGTTCCCTGTCCAGAAGGGACTGAAGGGCCCAGAACTGGACAAAATATTTCAGATGCAGCCTGACCAGGGCAGGGTAGAGGGAAAGGAGATGCTCTCTCAACCTACTAACCACAGCCCTTCTAATACACACCAAGATGGCACTGGCCTTCTTGGCCACAAAGGCATATTGCTGGGTCATGATCATTCTCTTGTCCACCAGGACTCCCAGGTCTCTTTCCCCTTCACTGCTCTCCAACAGGTCAATCCCCTACCTGTACTGGTACATAGGGTTGTTCTTTCCCAGATGCAAGATTCTACACCTGTCCATGTTGTATTTCATTAAATTTCTCCCAGTCCAACTCTCCAGCCTGTTTGGGTGCATCCAGCCTGTGTCATCTGCAAACCTGCTGAGATTGCACTGTTTCCTCATCCAGGTTCTTGATGAAAATGTTAACAGTACTGGTCCCAGTACTGATCCCTGAGGGGCTCTACTGGGTATAGGCCTCACACTAGACTCCACCACTCTCTGACTTCTTTCCTTAACCAGTTCACAATCCACCTCACTACCTGATCTTCCAGACCACACTTCCTCAGTTTAGCTGTGATAATGCTGTGGGAGAAGATATCAAATGCTTTACTGGAATACAGATAACTGTGATTTATTATAGTTCCAAAATGTTTCAAAATAAATAACCTGTGCTCACTTTGTCTTAGCTTGCTTTTTTCTCAGTGAGGATTCAGGAATGGCAGTTACCTGAAAGTTGTTCCCATTAATGTCCTTTATTCCAGCCAGCACACACAGTATATCGGGGCACTTAGTTTCTTTTTTTCTCCCAGTGTGTTTTTTTTAAATTTTGGTTAAAGTACCAGATAAAAGGTAAATTACATTTTACAGCAAAGATTAACCAGTGAATTCTTTAATAATTTCAACAGAATACTCTGCAGTATTTTTAAAGCCCTGGGCTTTTATCAAAGGTCACATGCTACATAAGAAAGAATAGATTCCACTCTCTTGCCTCTCCTATTTCTCCCCACTTTGAGATTCACATTCCTGTGCCATGTAATGTAATGATAAAGAACCCACGCATAACAGTTTATTGGGACAAAAGAGCAGTGTAATTGCATTTTGAATTAGAAAGTAGAAAGATGCTGTCCCAGGTTGGGAACTATAGGGTTAAAAATCCTTTAGGGACCAGAAAACTGTTATTCAATCCCATAATTCTGCTATCTCTTTATAAACTCATGGCAAGGCCAGCTTGCTCTCCTTTCCTCCTACTCCAGCCCTGTGTCAGGTAGGAGGAGTAGGCCTGGTTTGAGGCCTCCAGAGGTTTGTGTTCAGGGCTCTTGGATGGCAGGGGCGTTAGGGGGGAGGATTGGAGTGCTGGGGATTATGGATTTAGTTTTGGGTTGGGGGAAAATTCAGGGGGTTCGCTATGGATTTTGTGTCTGCTTTGTAATTTCTGACTGTATCTCTCTCTTTAAATATAATTGTGTTTTTTCTCTGATTCAGAGAGCTTAGTTTCTGTCAGCATTAAAAAAAAATGACAGATGCCACTAATAATTATTTTACGTTATGAATTCAGCAGATGCAGCAAAAGGTTGTTGCTAATGTAAGGCCGTTAAACTTTATGTCACAAGCTCTATATGCTCTAGGACACCCATCTAAGACAAAAGCAGAGAGTGGAGATTTGCATTCCAGCAGGCTGCTTTTTGAGGCTTCTTTCCAGTTCACCACGAAGTGCCAGCCAAAGGTAAACAAGGTGGCAGCTGCAGCCACCCAAGCCCTCTCTTCCATCATGGCACTGTACAGGTCTTTCTGTACCAGAGAAGTCACAGATCTGAGCTCTCACGAGCTCACTACAAGGAAAGTTTTTATTAACCACATGTTTAATTTTATTTGCACTAGCAAACTAAAGCTAAATAATGTGAATCCTATCCTAAGTTGGAGTGGGTCCAGAGGAGGGCCACGAAGATGATCAGAAGGCTGCAGCAGCTCTGCTATGAGGACAAGCTACAAGAGTTGGGGCTCTTCAGCCTGGAGAAGAGAAGGCTTTGTGGAGACCTTATAGTAGCCTTCCAGTATCTGAAGGGGGCCTACAGGGAGGCTGGGGAGGGACTATTTACAAGGTCTTGCAATGACAGGACTAGGGGTAATGGGTTTAAACTGGCAGAGGGGAGATTTAGACTGGATGTTAGGAGGAAGTTCTTTCCAGTGAGGGTGGTGAGGCACTGGCACAGGTTGCCCAGGGAGGCTGTGGCTGCTCCCTCCCTGGAGGGGTTGAAGGCCAGGTTGGATGAGGCCTTGAGTAACCTGTACTAGTGGGAGATGTCCCTGCCTATGGCAGGGAGTTGGAACTAGATGATCTTTGAAGTCCCTTCCAACCTTACCATTCTATGATTCTATGCTTTGGCAAGCAAACATGAAGCATGGGATAAAGTAAACTCAAGCTAATGAGAATTAATATATTCTCTTAAGAAGGCTTGTTAGATAGGGTTCACATGGCAAATATATATAAGCTTCAGACTGACTGCATTCTCTGAATTCCTCAGGCTTCATGCCATTTTAGTTACCTTTGTGTTTGGATCTCTTGCAAATTGCTTTTCAAAGCAATGATTAGAGCAAATTTTCTCAGTTCAGCACGTTGTGGTTAATTCTGATAATTGCCAAAGTAGACTATTTAATTAGAAAAACACTTTGTAATTTAAACAATGTTTGAATAAGATTCTTGTTCAGAACTATAGTGACTGTTTAATCAAATGGAGCATGCTGTAATTAACTGGAAACTTGGTACTTGATGTAACAACTATATGAAGCTGCAAAAAGCAGGAATTTCTTAACAAAATTTT
The DNA here is from genome assembly GCA_013399775.1 of Semnornis frantzii. Lineage (NCBI taxonomy): Eukaryota > Metazoa > Chordata > Aves > Piciformes > Ramphastidae > Semnornis > Semnornis frantzii. The sequence goes on from VWYK01121269.1 coordinate 11,268, forward strand.
TTTACTAAAACATGACATTACATGTGTGAGAGTCCAAACATATCTTGCTTAGTACAAGTAACTGTATATGGATTTTATATCGTGTCTCACCTGGAATAAACATAGAAATTGATTTAAGGCAATTTCTTGTTTGTTTTTTTTTTTTTTTCTTTCTCTCCAAGATAAATTACAAAAAGCATAGAAATGGCCAAGCATATCACTAGTTCTTTCCCTCTCTCAGTCACCTCTACTTGGATGAACTTGTTCCATTCTCAAACCCCTTCCTCCTTTCTCTCATTACCTCATCGCCACCATAGTTTGTCAGAATATGACTATCTTCCACCCTGCTGTTCATGAGCCAAACCCCATTCCTGGGCACACAGTTTAAGCTCCAAAATAAATCACTTTCTGAAAGTGACCTCTCTCCATTGACTACAATGAGAGCTGGGTGTAGAAATAAAGATATCAACACTTTAAAATGGAAAAGTGAGGAGAGCAATCTTTCCTTTACTGACAAGCAGCTCTATGAACACCTTTATTTCCTACCAATTTGTGTCTTAAGTTTGACTGACTTTCTGTCAAAGCAAAAAGCTCTAGATGAAGATTTCTTCTGTAACTTAAAATGATACTTAGCTGCATGGATTCTCTCAATATGTAAAGAAGTGTGGGCTCAGACTGCACTTCGCTTCAGCAGGAATACTAATCAGGTTTCTTTTCCTTTTCCCAGCTACCAATGTTGATGACATTTCAGGGATTTTAATTATATTTGAGAAATCATGCCCCCTTCCCCACCATCCTCTTCTCTCTCAAAAGAGTTTGAAGTTGCTAAGTACATTCAGAATTTATTAGGTGTGAAACACAGAGATACATTCACAGCAGTATGATTGCACAGGAAATCAGCTGAAAAGTTAGATTTTGATGGAAAGCAAGGAACAAGAAGCTTTTAAAAAACATTCTATTTTTTTCCTGAAGCATAATTCTTACATTAACTGATCTTGACACGCACCAAAGGCTAATCTTGATATAAGGTGTTCAAGAAAAGTCTGGATGAGGCAGTTAGTGCCATGGTCTAGTTGATTGGATAGGGCCGGGCGATAGGTTGGACTGGATGATCTTGGAGTTCTCTTCCAACCTGTTTGATTCATAGATTCATTGATTCTATGATTCTATGATAACTCTAGAATGATTACAGATGGGCATCTAGCTTTGCATGTGCTCACATTATATAGTTCTAGTCTCCAACTTGTTATCAGAAAGCTTATAGGCATGGGAAGGTAACAGGGAAGAGAAAGAAAAGTGAAGTTAAAAGTTGGTAGGAATTAGCGTACATTTTTGTTTGAAATTTTGTAGAGTTCTTGAGGAACTGTTAAATAAATAAATAAAGACAAATCTGAAAGTTATAAAATTGAGTTATAAGTAAGAAAACTTATCATAATCCAATTGCAAATTTCAAGGCGATCGTAACTAGGGTACTGCTGTTGACACTTCCATTATATATATATATATATCTCAGACTTTAATAAGAAATAGAAAAGAATAAGTTCCATTTAAAAAAATATGTTAAAACAGCTGTACGACTTAATCATGACAATGAACAAAGTTCAAATAAAAGGACCTTTTTCACCAGTGTACTACTCAGATGTACACCTATTGAACATGAAAATATTGCTGATGTCATGAATAATTTATCATCATTGCTCACAATGATGATACTTCTACATGCAATTTGTATTCTGAATTGTTGCATACTGTTCAGAAATCTCATAAAACCAAAAAATAGTATTCCAGCAGCGTATATCATAACTGAAAAGTCCAATTGTTCATATGATAAAGAGTATCTGCCTAAGTTCAATGAACAAGTGAACTGATTGCATGTTTTGTTTGAAATTATTAAACACAAAAACATATTTGAAGCTAAATTCAGTGACATTATTAGTTTAGACCAAATATACTGTTCTCTGGTACTTACAATGGAAATAAACAACTTGCACAAGTCTCACTGAAGTCATCTATTTAATGATAAGCTTCAGCATATATTTCTTATTTAAAATTCTTCTATGCATTGACATGTTAATTGCTAGCACTTCAGAATACACACTGACTAAATACACTTTGTGTTAGAAGAATGTACTTACAAGATTTTCTGTACAACATTCAAAACATGAGATAATTTTAGTAACTGTCAGGAGATACTTATTCTGCAGTCTGACTAGTACCATGAGAGAACATTGAGGTCTGTGTAAACATATGATGTGATTGCAGATTTAACCAATGGCTTTTTAAATATCAATGTACCAGTCATCAAGCTTCTTTTCCTTGGTATGCAAGTAGATGCATTTATGGTAGGAAAAAGAAATTAGTTTATGTTGTAAATCAAATAGCCCTTCAGTGGCAGTGTGAAAGATATATATTACCTTCTGTCTATTACTCCGTGTAAAGAGCATAAAACTTGTGCAGTATACACAGCATCTGGTGGGATCAGTTCTACATTCTAATGCAGGTCATGTAATTCTTCTCTGGGTTAGTGTATAATAAAGATGTATCAAAAAAATAGAATTTTCCTCAGATAAGCTATAATGTAAACTACTACAGTCATGCACAAATTTAATTTCAGGCCTCAACTTAGCCTTCAACTCATTCCTTTTTCTTTGGTTAGTGACAGAAACTTTAAAATACTTTATAATACTACAGCAGTTCATTTTATTATCAACAAATCACTCTCACTGAAGTCCACTCCACTGATCTCTTAAGTTAAGCTAAAAGCAGCATTCCCCCCTCACTCTCTCAGCAGTTACTAGTTTTGGCATGGCTGCCTGTACTATTCTTGGCTTTGGAGACTACTTCATCCTGTAGCTGTCCTCTTATCTTGCTTCATATATATATATATTTTATTATTATTA
>VWYK01121272.1:1328-46126 GCA_013399775.1 Semnornis frantzii
AGGATTGAAGAGTCCCAAGCATCACCCAAAACTGGGGGGGGGGAACCTACTACAGCAATGATTTGAAGGGAGCCATTTGTTTCATTTATTAAAAAGATCAAGAGGTGACTTGCTTCCCACATATAAATTTCTTCATAAGGAAGAAACACCAGGTACAAAAAAGCTCTGATCTGCCAGAGAAAGCTGTAACAAGAGTCAGTGGATAAATGCTGAAGCCAGACACGTCCCAATTAAAAATGAAGTACTGGATCCTTTCTATTTTGTTTTACTTTGTCTGAGGAAGTCAGGGTGATTAAGCAGGAGAGAAGCGTAGCTTACGGGAAGTGCTGGAGTCTCCCTTTCTCAACATCTTCAGCTCAAGACTTGTATTCTTTCAGGAAGAAAATTATTGTGTTCAATAAAGGGGTAACAGGGACAATCGTCCGATTCATGTTATGCAAGCAATCCAATAAAACAATCCGAAAATATTTAGCAAGCTTACATTGAATCAAAAACTTCACAACTCTCAGCTTCTTTTAAACAGGAGACTTATTTTTTACAAAATCAAGAAAGTGAGAATAAAAATCCTCAATGACTGAACAATTATTGTAGGGGGTGGGTGGAACAAAATAATAATTTAAAAAAAAAAAAAAAAGTGGAAAACTTGTAGCAGCAAGGAGGGATTTGAAGCAGAAATGATGCCAGGATATGGGACAGAGTGAGGTAGTGGGCTCACTGCCAGTCAGGGTTGGCAGGGCTCTCCCCCAGCACCGTAAGCCTTTGGGGAAGGAGCTGCTCAGGCTCCATGGAGAATCCTGCCTTGCTGATTTCCAGCTGAGCAGCTTTCCACACTCAATGGCCGTCCCTGCTGCTTTCATGCAGGGATGTACTCTAGCTCAGAAGAGAGCAGTTCTGTTTAGATAGCCCCCAATCCTAGTTTTACCTCATCCCTTCCAGCAGAGTCACTGTAATTAAGATTTGTTAAGGTTTGGAAGAAATCTCATTAATCAGATAAGATCTGAACTTTATTTTCTTTTTAAAGACCCAATTTGATCTCTCTTGCTTGTGGTAATTGCTCTCCTCTTCTGACATGGAAATTCATTTTCCAGGCACATAAAACACAATAGATTTCCATTGTCAACAGCAGCAACCCCAGGAGTGTTAAAAATATTCCTCCAAAGGCTAAAAAAAAAAAGTGTTGGGAGCAAATCCAGACACAGACACAGAGGCGGAGCATGAGATAGGGTGCTATCAGAGAGGGGTGGGGTCAGAGAAAGGGGTTTGTATGGTCCCCCCAAGGAGCAGGGGTGCACCAGAGGAAGGGAGAGCACCAGGATTCCCACCGTGACCCTCAGTACACCAGTCTGAGCCATCAGGTCCTATCAAGAAACTCCGCACAGAGAAGAAAAGTTGCTGCCACTCATGGTCCCTGACATGCGGGGGAAAAGCATCCCTCTCTTGAGTTTGTCAGAAACTAGTACTTCAAAGAGTGATCGGAAAAGCTCCTGGACAGATGACATTTCACATGACGCTGCACCAGGATAAATGGCACACCATGAAATATACTCTAGCACGTCACCAAGATTCTTGGTTTCTAAACATCAGATGTGGAATGGGAACTCTGTGGGAACATCTGAATCACAGAGTGGCTCCCTTCCCTGCTGCCTGCTCCCCAGTGCCGCTGAGGCCTAACATACCTCAGTGGGCTTTGCCCCCACATCCAACCTGGTGTGGCACCATGCCAATCCCAGGCAGCCAAGTACATGTTCCAAGTCGGGAGATGTGCATGGATAAGGCAAGCAGCCCTGGGACAGGGCTGCGTGTAGATGTAGCACCTCTTGCACTAGGGACTGCAGTCACAGGAGGGACAGGACAGGGGCACATCATGTACCTTGCCCATCCTTCAGCCTTAACTGGTCATGCCAGCCCACTGAGTGGACACCAGACCAGGTGCTGGGCTCACTGTCTTGCCCTTGTCAAGACCTCTGTGCCCTGCCACCTGGCTAGTATGCAACTCTCCCAGCCCATGTCCTGCTCCTTACACCACACCATCCCTGATTTCAGCCTGGACCAGGAGACACTGAGTCCCAGCTGCACCAAGAGGCCAGTGGCTGCAAGCAGCCCATGCTGTCCTGAACTGTCACAGGAAAAATAAAGCTGAGCTGCACTTTTCCAGCACTTCCATGGGGCCACACAACCCTGCAGCGGCAGCAGCCTCCATCGAAGCTCAGCCCGGTCACCTTCCAGAGATGCGAAAACTTTGGGGGAGCAGAGAGAGATGAAAACTTCTACTGGGTGCTTTGTGGCCTCCCAGAAACTGTTTCTCTCTGGAGCAGCTGGCCAGCAGGGCTAGTTGTGGGTGACCACAGTGGCCAAACCAGGGAGAGTTCCCTGCACTGCCAGCCACGGGGAGGCAGAGCCTGGCATGGCTGGCACACACAGAAGTGCTAATAGAGACCTAGGGTGAACAACTCGGCCCCTGGCTGCCTCTCTCCCTCTCTTTGCAGAAAGAATCTGCAAACATATTAATCTCATCTCAACACAAACCCTCTGTCCTGATCCCAGAATCCATATATTAGGAGATTTACATAAATTACCAGCTATCAATAGGGCACATGAGGTGCGGGGGCTAAAAGCCAGCACCCTTGCCAAGAAAACAGTACAAGAGGATTGGAAAGGAGGGAGGGAGCTATAGAGACACTGGGAGCACAGCCCTGAGTGGACGTCTGGCATTGAGGTGACTGTCTAGGACTCTGAGTCACTTCTCACAGCCTTTGTACCCCACTTTGTGAAAGCAAATATCCTGCTCTGCCACTGTGCTTTTGCAGCCTCCCTTCACATCTTCCCTAAGAAGGAAGGGTTAACAGCACTCCCTGCCTTTTGCTGCTCATCCCAATGAGTACCACCGTGCATTCATGAGGTCAGGTCCATGGCATGGTTGCAGTAGTAGGTATCCAACTAGTAGAGAAAAAGGAATGAACTCTTCACACCACAACCTTGCTTTATTTGAGACTGTATTTGCTAGGTCAAAGACTGCCTTAGCCTTTGATATCCCCAAACCTCAGGAGCCCTGACAAACCAGAGATGTGTGGCTCTATCAGGAAGTTCACCACATCTCTGACACCCTCTTGTTTCTCTCTGAGAGGCTTTGCCTCTCCTGGGAGAGGAGGAAGGCACAAACTTGGCCACATACTGCACCACCTAACCAGAGACAGAATGCTCTCCAACTTAGGTGCACTGAAAAAGTCATTCAAGCTTCTCTGAGCCATGAGAAACATAGATGACATTTGGTGAGGGTTGTGAAAGCCATGTGTACAACCCCGGCATGCAGATACAGAGAAAAATCCCCAAAACAGACCCCTTTCCAATGCGTTTCCCAGGACAGACCTGCTCTGATAGCCAAGCATAAGGTAGACCTAGAAATGCTCCCATAGGCGCTAGGGCAAAGACACACCAGTGTGCTGCTGGCTTTTCAAATCTATGTCCTTGGCATCAGGGCCTGGGACACAGCCTTATTCCTACCATCCTACCATCAGACGTGCAAACCAGACCGTGGGAAAGCCTGAGTGAGCTCTAGTCCCGAGGAGGGATGAGGCAGGCAGTGTGCCTCCAGCGTCTTCTGAGCCTCCCAGGCAGCCGCCCTGGAACTCCCCAAAGCCTGCGAAGAGCCCCGAGTCGGGTTCCCTTTTGTCACCAGCCTGCGGCCCCCTGGGCGGAGAGCTCGCTTCTCCCGCAGTGTTTTGCTGCCCTCGTGGGCCCAGCGCGCACACTGCAGCTCCCAGCGCCCGCACCGGCCCCCGCAGCACCCATCCCTGCGGGGAGCCGAAACACAGCATGTTCCTTCTCCTGCCGGGAGAAAGGGCAAGGAGGGGAAAGGCAGGCAGCTCGCTGGCCTGGGTCTGCAACAGGGGAACAAGAGGAATGAGGACTGAGGGGAGCCGCAGGGAAGGCATCGGGCAGGTCGGGGTAAAGGGGGTGAAGAACAGGAACCTTCTGCACCAGAAAAAGTGCTTGCAGGAGCCAGAGCACCACTTATAGTTTGGAAGGGGTATCATGGGTCATCTGTTCTTCCTTCTTCACTCTAAACAGGCAAACATCACAGCTGAGCCCAATGTGTGCTCAGGCTGCCGAGGCCGTTCCGTGGACAGCTGCGAGTACAGAGAGGTCCTGAAAGTGGCTTCCAAGCCTGAAGAACACCCTAGAGCTATTTCTAGTGCTAGGAAATATAGAAAACCAGACAGTGGTGCAAAGAAACAAAGCAATGTGAGCTTCAGAAAACAGGCTTGGATTTGTTTTACCTGCTAGAGAGGCAGGCTAAAAAGGGGAGAACTTTTATGTTTGGGGCGGGGAAAAGAAAAACAAACAAGCAAAACCTCACAACAAATCCATTAAGGAAAATGAGTAGCCAACATTGGCTACAAAGTCTCTTCCCAGCAGTGTAACTGTAGTACACACAAACCTCGGCAGGATTGTTGGTATAGGACAACATATGTGGCACAATGAAAATATGACTTGAGTAATTTGCTTGTTAATTGTATGGCACCTAGCGCAGCAGCCATGCTGCAATGCCAATGGTCAAGTGTAGGTACCTGTCCTCATGTACATCCCCAGCACTGTGTGTATGGTCTAGAAAAGGCAAGCCCAATCCAGGTCCAGCACCTGTGTTTCAAAACCAAGGCTGAAACTGGATTCAGGTTTATGCCTGGTTCCTCTGACACAGCAGGACTTTGTGTTACAGGAGAGAATTTTCGTGGGAAACCTGCTTCTCTAAGACTGCAGTTCAGAAACAAGTTTTTGTCCCTCCTGCTAGCTCATCGTGCGCGCCCTGCAGTGCCTAGACCGCTGCAGACCGCGAGTGTCCCCGTTCCAGGGGTCCGGGCAGCACCGTGCCCGCGGAGCTGCTCACGGACCGCGGGCTCCACGCCGTGGCCAGATCGCAGCGACACACGGCGACTGCGGGATGCGGACCGCCAGCCACGGAGGCGTCCACACATACACCGCCCTTGTCACTGCTCACGGGCAGGCACCTACGACAACGGATCCCTTCTCTCACCGTCTTTCTTACAAGGAAGGGCGGTGGGTTTATCTGTCTTAGAACGAGTCCTTCGTTGCTCTCCCTGCTGCTTGCCTCTAGAGACACCTCCATCTTTGTCAACACTGGTATCCCCAAATCCGATCATAGCCCACACGCTTCAAAACTCAGCCCCTTTGGTCTCTCTTGGACCCACATGACTGCTCTTCATTTGCTCACTTGTTTGCTGATTGTGAGTCACCTCTGAGCACTTGAAAAGCAACACCATATCCTGAGTTGTCATATCCTGGGGCTTTCATTACCCCACACAGACACCACCTTTCACTGTAACTCTCATGCAAGGCCATAGTGTGGGGACTTGCCCACCCACCCTTGGTCTTTTGCTGTCCCAATGTGTCTGGGCACTTGCAGAGACATCCACCATCAGATAGGTAGGTTTGTCCCAGTACCCAGAAACTGCTGGACAGTGACTGTCTGATTGTGCCCAAGGTGCAAGACTAGTATTTGATGGTGACTTTCCTGGGCAACAGCTGTCCAGCTGTTTGAACACAGGAGGTAACATCAGCATCAGCTGGTGCTAACAGCAGCTCTGCCCTGCTCAGGAAGGAGAGGGTCTGACACATGTGCAGCAACTGCCAGCAATGTCTTGGCCAGATGCATCAGGGGAGACAGTTCACCAGAGCTGTTCCCGAGGAGCAGAGTGACTCACAGAGATGGAGAGCTGCTTTAGGGAAGGCAGTCTGCCATCAAAGCAGAGAGACTGCAAGCAAGGAAAGACAGCAGCCAGTCTGAAGGCAAATTTTCCTGCAGCCGGGCCAGATCTGGCTGCTGTTCTGCAAGGGGAGCTGGCAGGCCGCATAAACCAAAAAACAGCACAGCAGGTGTAGTAGCACCCAGAGGTCAAAGGCAGCTTGGGTACTAGAGGCCAGGACAGTGTGCAGCTTCTACACAGGTTCCTGATGCTGACAGGGAAAGAGTAAAGCCAGACAAATTCCATACAAAAAATGAAATCCAGTGATGGGTTTTATATGAAGTGATGGGGGGCCTTTCACCTCTGGAGCAAATTCCTCAAAGCAGTGGTAGATTTTCTGTCCCAGTGCCTTCAAACCCTGACAGGAGGCCCTTTGGGAGGGAGGGGTTTAGACAAAAGAAACCAGGAGAATTCCCTCAGTTACCGACAAGCTTACATCGAGTGACTGAACAGCTGCTTCTTGACTTAAAAATCTCTCCCTGGCTGTGCTTGAGCTGTATAGCTCTTTCAGGTGTGACAGGCAGACCTGCCTCCAGTACCATAGCCTCCATGTGGGTGGAGCCAATGGGACAGTGACTCAGGCGGCTTCATAATCTGTCACAGAAACAGCTAGCACACGCACTCTATCAACCCTAGCATTTCTAGTTCACTTATCTGAATGTGAAACCACTTGCTACAGCAAGCAAGAGGAGTGTTTTTCTGTTCTTGACCTATGCAAAGAACACCACCAACTGCCTGTCTCAAAAGAGCATTTCAGCCATGGAATCAGTAGAGGTGACTGTACCTACTCAGAGGGAACACAAATTACCTACAAAGTCTCTCACACAATCACTCATGGACTTTTCTCCCCTCCTCTGGTCATAAGCCAGAAAGAAGATGCTCATGTCATCCTCCAGAGGACCTTCGCCAGGGTGACAGCAACTGTACTGTAACCTGTGCACAGAAGCAGCTGCCATCACAGGTGGGGTCTATTTGCACTTCAGGCCCAGAAGCAGATACTAGTTTTCCAGAAGGAACCATAAAATCTATCCTCTATTAATAGTCTCTCACTCTTGTGAGCAGCTTAGCAAAGGCTCTCGAAGCTAAGCCTGCATTTTCCCAGCAACTCCCTGAGGAAATTGGCACATGTAAGTGACCAACAGAGACCTGCCTCAGCCTCTTGTTCATTAACTCATGCTCAAAGACAGCACCATGCCTGAGAGTTCATATAGAAGCTTCCTATTATGCCAGATACTCCAGACCTTTAGCTAGGCCAGTGCCAGCCTCAGGCAAACACACCGTAATAAACACCTCCAAGAAAATCCAGCCATCACATGTTACTTCCATTTGTGCATGAATCCACTTAACCTCAGATCACAGCTCTGCTCCCTTCACTCAGAAGCTTCCTGCCTACCAATGATCTGGCTCCATGTCCATGTCTGGTTGGCTGAAGTTACTTCTGGTGTATTTGAAATCCAGGGAACTTGAAGCAAACACAGATTGCATTGGAGAGCCTTGAAAGGCCCATAGATCTAGAGGATGAATTTTCATGTAGCACCATGAATCCAAGAGGACTCACATGATGGACAGGGAAGGGGGCAGATATCACCTGGAACTGATATCAATGTTCTGGGAAATACAAGGCCTTACTGTTCCACATCCCTGAATTTCCCTGTGGAAAGTAAGTATTATATCTCTACCCAAATCCCAGCAGACCTCATCCTCTGTTTCAGCTGGCAGGAGGTAAGACCTAGCGTTCTCAGCAGAGAGCTAAAGTAGGTAAAGACTCTGTTGCTCTGGACACCATACATACATGATCTAGGAGATCTCTGCCTCCAGATCTATGTGCAGACTGATGAGATCAAGAAGGCAAAGGATAGGCATTATTAACCTCTTTTTTTTTGTCTGCGAAGGAGGAAGGCTCAAACCTTCTGGGTTTAGTACTGCAGCAGCATGGAAATATCCAGAGAAAAGACAAAGTTGGAAACAAGCTGCAGTCCATAAGTAGTAAAGCAGAGTGCAAAAGGCAGGGAACTAATTCAAGAAAATGCAGAACCCTTTTAAAAAGGGCAAGTTTTGAGAAGAATTTCATGTTTGAATTTGACCATAGCAGCATATTTCATAGATATTCTGCCAGTACTGTGAGAGCTGGCTTCATCTGCGCATTATAAAGGCAGGGGAGCTCTGTAGGTAAGCATATCTGTACTCAACAGAGGTAGGCATGCCTCATCAGCTTGATTTCCTAGTAGGCCAATGACTTCTCTACAGTACTTAACGTATCAGCAAGAGCAAGAATGCTCATAGATGTAAACACTGTGAGCGTCTGAACCAGCAGGTGACACAAGAAATATAAGAAATACAATCTTTCTTTTCAATATACCATGCTTAAGGAGATAAGACTAAAAGCACAATTTTTTAAATTGATAAAAACATGGGTTACATGAAAATAAACATTATTTAATACCAATTCATTAAAAGCTTCTCCTACCATTATTCGATACAGAGTTGAATACTCAAGTGTGGCAGGTATGTGTCTTAATGAAGTCCAGCCTTAAGAAGTTTGCCAGATGAAGCCAAAGACATCAATTTCACTTAAGTTACACTCTGCTAATGATCCAGGCACTTGGGTCTCAGTTTCCAGGATCAGATCCAAGAAAAGACGTGTTCTCATCGTTGTGTACAACCTAGTACAAAAATGAAAGGTCCTTGCAGGGAGATGAAGAGAACCTACTGCTCATATCAGCTAAGGGCCTCACTGTGTTCCTTGTGTTTCTGGAAGGCAGTCAGTTACAGCCCAGAAACACTGATTGTGTTTATTTTTATTTCATTTGGGCAGTCACCAGAGAGTTTGGGAAGATTTCTCCCCAGACAGGCTTGGAATCAGCCAGGCTCTTCTGGACCAAGCTGCCAATACCACTGGGGTTTCCCATTTGGTGCCCTTTTCACTCCTTTTTCAGAAGCTGTTCCCTCATCAACTGCTGAGCAACTTTGGCCACCAGATCCAGGGCCTCAGGGCAGGCAGTAGATCCACCATAGCTACATTCCTCCTAGTATTCAAGCCAAGTATTTCCTGTGTCCCTTGTGAAAGGTACAGCTAGACAACACTGGCAAAGTGCATTTCTCCTCTCACTTACAGGTAACCTTCTTCATGTCAAAAAAAGAGAAGTCAGCATATGCCAAGAGAAGAAAAACACCTTTCTAGTACTTCCGTCATTGAGCAAAAATCACTTTCATACATGACGTACCTTTGTACTCTGTAAGCAGCAGGATCAAAGCTAGAGGTCTGGAGACAACTAGCTCAAGTGGTGAAGTCCTGTTGTGTTAGACGTGAAAGCTTTAGGTGCAGTTCCAGTAGATGACAGAGCTCCTTGGCAGGGTGCAGAACTGGTGCCCTGAGGAAGGATGTGGACTTCTGCAGGCCCTGGAATAGCTGGGAAGGTGCTATCCTGAGCAGCATAAGCAGATGGAATCTGGAGGCACAGGAGATGAGCAGGACCCAGCTCTCCCTTTCTGAGAGGCCAGGCCAGCCATTAACCTACAGCGCCTCTGCAGCTCCCAACCTGAGCCAGGCCTAATCCACCTAGCCCATCAGTTCTGCCTCATTGACTGCACGCAACCTCTTCCAAATGCTGCTGTAAACAGCAGGCTCTTGGAGGAGGCTGGAAGGTGGTACTGGTAAGGTTCATAGGCCACCTCCTGGCTGTCTCCTCTCCAAGCACAGCCACCTTGCCACATGAAGGAAACCTTTGGCAGCTGTCTTGCACTGAGAGACAGGGCTTGTTGAGCTTGGCTGAGTAATCCCAGCCGCTCCCATCACTGCAGCTGCATGCATCCTCGTTCTCCCAAACCAAGGATCGCTGCCTCGCTGAATCACCCCATTAAATTGCTAATATCTTATTGTTCTTTAAGATTTTGAAACTTGCTGCGAAACGTTTACAGATAATTTTTTTTTGCCTGCAGTCACTGTGCCTAATGCCCAGTCATTGAGTGCCATATGTGTTTATATGCACTGCAATTTTCCACTTGATTACATTTTACCACAAACACTTTCATCCACTCTGCAAAGACAGCAGCAACACATCCATAACATTCAGAGCAGCCCAGACAGACAGAGCCCAGATGCGAATGTCTTTGCTGGCCAGGGCATCTCAAAATGTGAGATTCTTAAATGAAACTGACCCAAGCTCTAGTCCTGAAGTCCCTGAGGGGACAGGAACCTCTATCACCTAAAGGAACGTGCAAAGTTAGCTTCATGCTCTAGCTTCCTCTCTAGGCACCGAGTGCTGCTCACAAGTCTGGAACAGTTGCACAATGTAGAGATGCTTGCCAATAACCAAGGATATTTCAAATTCTCCAGGAAACAGCAGATGACCTAAGCCACTACAAGGATACTTAGCACCTGAACATGCAGGTGCAGAAATCCATAGGGACAGTAACAGAGCCCCATGGAGCATAGATCAGTTCTGGAATTAGATCCCGCACCCCTGAAAGTGCAGATAAGTTCTTGTTCAGCCTCCAACTAACTGGGTATATTCCAGCTTGTTCATTGTGGTGGTCACAGCTTCTGATTGCAACGTCTTCCCATTTGCAACTAGGCAGGTCACCCAATCAGAGCACATAGCATCCTGACCAGGTCAGGCAATGACTGAAGACATAGCTCCCCTTAACTCCAGCTGGCTCAGAGCCATAAAAGTGCTCATGTAGCCAGGCTTATGCCTTCCAGGGGAGGACAGGCAACAGATGTATCTACGCAGCAACACTGATATCTCCACACAAGCTCACTTATCTCACTGCTTCAGCACAGCACCAAGCAAAGGACACCAGCTCAGCTGTAGCAGTAATACCTCTGCAGTAGTGAGCCAAGCCTCAGCACTGTGCTGATATGGCAGTGCTGCTTTGGTTCTTTGTCAAACAGCTCTGCCCTTTCCCTGCAGCATGGTATGGACACTCACTGGAGGCAAGCAACAAGTATCTGCTATGTAATGATTAAGAGCTCTCAATCCATTGCCAGCTACCTCAGCCTGCCTTACTGAGCAGCTCTGCCAACAGATGTGAGGAAGCTCTTCATAGCCCTGGTGGCAAATAAAGCAGCCTACAACATCCTGCCACAAAGACTTCTACCTAGAGCAACAGAACAATTGGATACTTCTCTTACATTCTGGTTACCTGGCATCTATAATAATTTTACGAGTTCTCTTGGGCAAACCCATAAGGATCATAGAATAAACTAGGTTGGAACAGGCCTCAGGAGATTGTATAGTTCAACCTCCCACATGAAGCAGGTACAATCAGATCAGGTTGCTCAGGACCTTGGACAGACAAGTTGATATTTCTAAGGATGGAGACATCACAAACTCTCTGGGCAAGCAAATCTGAATTTAACGGATAAGAGCAACAGTGAGAAGACACTGCTGCACACTCTCAGACCTCTCTTTCTGTGTGTTATCCTTGCAAAGAGAAGGAAAGACAGACAAGCATTGTGTTCTACTTGCTGCTCATGGTTTGGGAGTGCAGAGATAAAAAAATTTTGTCATGGCAGTGCTATTGGATTCAAAGCCTTGAGTGCAAGCAACAGTTAAGGAACCTGTAAAGACCTAGATGTTGCTAGAGCTCTTAATGACTTATAATAGGCTTTCTAGGATAGGCAGTATTAATTGCACTGGTGGGATTTAGCTCCTGAAGATCTCATACATTCGCTCTGAAAACTCCTGTCCCTGAAATGAACTGTTAAATACTTCTGCCATGTTCCCTTCTTAAGCTACATTCAAGAAAGAAATATTCCTGCCTATTATTGGATGTAAACTTTCCAGGAGCAGGCCATTTTCTGCTGATAATAAACATCTCCTGTCCTTGAGTGAACACAAGGCAGCAAACGTAACTACCTCATACAGGAAAAGAGGAATTGAAGCCACTAGTGGTCACTAGCTTCGAAGCCCAAAGCCATGGGCTTCACCATGGACACATCAGCACAAGCCTGTAGAAAGCAAGCTGCATCAATGAGCCCAGCTGCCAAGAAGGACTACCACTGTTTTGCCAAGTGTTTACAGCCTTTTATTCAACAACATTGCTTAGTACCATCAGCACAAAATCAATATTTCCTTGAAAGAAATGCTAGTTTAGAAAAATTCAGCGGTGACCTTGGCAGCAGTCACTCCCAAGGCACGGGGCACTGTGTCTGTTAGAGGGAGTGCACGCTGCCTTTTTGTCTGCTGGAAAGTGCCTGTTAACCCCTCTTTAGTTTGAGCCTTCCTATGTTCCAGAGATCTGACGCAGTCAGCACGTGAGGGACAAAGATGTTTATGCCAGCTGAGATCTTTGCCCTCCCTTTGGACTTGGGCTGTATCAGCGTCTAGGTCTGTACCTGAAGGGCAATCTTTTTACAAGGAGAAAACAAACAACAGGAAGGTGTAGCAGTGAGGTTGAGTTTTTTCCTGAGCATCTTCACTGAATCCATCTAGCTATAACTGACTCTTTCATGTAGGGCACAGTGAGGAGTGAGTAGTGATGTTTTGCAAGAGGGTGTAGAGCTTCCCAGAGACAATTGGGAGCTATCACCTCCCTGGCTGCTCCTCTCAGAGGTGTAGCTGCCTTGAGCTAGGGAGTTTGGCTTTGTGTTCCGTCTCAAGAGCTGGCACCTTCAAAGCACAGACACCTCATTTCATCTCCCTCACTCTTTGTACACTTGAAGAGTTAAGGCAGTCTTAATCTAGGGCCTTTCATCCAGGGTGAGCCTCTCCCCTGTCTTTGAGGCTCAATTCAGGTTCATTTACTTGTAGGAACATAAGACTAGAGAGGGTTCCTTAGATCACTATATCCAGTCTCCTTCCTTATGATACATGACTACCTCATGCAACACTTTTACATCACATTCCATCTGACTTATAAGTGCATCACCTTTAACTGCTTTCTCTCCTTCACTGTTTCCTCCACTTCTGTAAACGGATTGTGCAATCCATTGCTCAGCACTAAAGGTCTCTAGACATCCCAAGAGGCTCTGAGCAGGATGATTATTCCTGAGTCTCTCCTCCCCACTGCAGAGGATATCTGCTTTCATCCTGAGAGGAAAAAAGAGTAACTCCAGAAATACGGCATTTCTTGATTCCATGCCAAAGGTACAGAGGATGCTGTAAAGCTTGATTAGAATAGACAAAAAAAAGCTTTTGGGGAATGTTATGCACCCTGACCCACCCCATTTTCATTCCAGTTAGGTGGCAGAGAATTTGCAATATCATGTACTGTGGCCTGTGATCTCCCCTGGCTCCGGGTGAACGGAAGGTACCCTCGTGGTAACATGACAAATCCAGGTGAACCATGGCAGAGACCCTGAGTCAACTCCTGCACAAGACAAAGGGGAGTTTCCCAGAAAGGCTTCCATATCCAATTGCAGAATCACTCCCATTGTTTTTCCCTTGATGATTCAAGTCTGCTCTTCTTTCTTCTCCAATAAGTTTTACCTCCAGCCACTCTACTGGAGGCTGATATTTTTCAGAGTAGCCTGATTTTTTTCCCAACTGTCTCTGCACTGAAACCGAGATTTGAAGGGGAGCCTGGGGAGAGGAAGGGAGCAAAGTATGACACATTCAAGCTACAGTGAAATGACATATTCATTGCAACTAGTGGGGGCTCACATGGCACCCCAACTGTATGCTGCCCCACTGCCCATTTCCCAGCTGCCTCTGCTGGTTTCCCCTCCTGCTCCCGTCCCCACATTTCTGATGGTGTCACTCCAAGCAAAGTGGCTGATCTGATTGGTGAGAGAACACAAGAGTTGTCAGAGAAGGTGCTCACAGACATTTCTTGACCGCCTCAAGGAAATAAAGGCCATCGCTGAGCCTGTCAAAATGATTAATTGCTTACAGGGAATGAGGGGGAGGAGGGAGAGGGGAAAGATGAGGAAGGAGGAGAGAAAGACAGATGAGATGGGGAGAGCTATAAACAAACAGCAAAAGCAGGAGAGACACAGGATTGCCTCTGTGCTGGGGAGGAGGTGAAAACAAGGGGCCCCAGGCTGTGCTTGGAGTGAACTGGCGGCAGATGAATGGATCCTTCAGAGCCCTGAATTCCACTTGGAAATTCCCAGCCCTGCTTACACCCTAGGTTTGCACTATTCCCAAAAAGAGACTTAAAGAGCAGTAAGGTCTGCCCTGATGAAGTGGCATCAGACCTGACAGCATAAGTAATGTGGCCCTGTGATTCGACAACTCTACAAATCTTCACACTTCACGTGAGCTGACAGAACAGAAGCTTACTACCTCAAATACCAGGCAAGGTCTTACCACCCGAAGTGGTTCAAACCACTACACCACCTCACACCATCTAGCTCCACAGCCTGTAGTGACTGGCATTTGACCTAAATGCCCATCAGCACCAGTATTTCTTTTCTGCCAGAAGCATTTTACCCTGGGGAAACACGGATGGATGGCAGCAGCTTCCAAGAGACTGTTAGAGGACTCACACTACTAAGTTCTCCCACAGAAACTGCCCATTTGGATGCTCTTATAATAACCCCATGTGCCCTCATCCGTAGTGTTCAGCTCAGCTAGACTCCTCACACAGAACACTGCATGAGGCCAGCAAGTGTTTAAGCAGCTCAGGGAGCACAGGGTACACAGAAGATCTCCTAACAGATTACTTGTACATGGAACAGCACACACTCTTCTCCTTTCCTGGCTTCCAGTGATCAGTGAAAGTCACATCCAAAGATTCTCCCTATCAAGGAATTTGATGGCAAATCCTGACTATTCAGGAAAAAAAGTACAACTGAAATTCTGACATGAAAGTCACACCTGTGACTCCTGCCATCTCATACATTCTCTCTGAAAACACACATCACAAGCTGCCTTACCATCCATTTAAAAGGATGCTGTTTCAAATTCTATGATTCTGTGATTATGATTCTAAATGTGAACACACATTTAAAATGCTGCCATGCATGAGAGGCAACTCTCCCTCTCACTTATTTAAGAGGAGATAGTGATTTTTATCAGACACATCTCCTCACCCCAAGCAGTGTGCTTGACAATTCTCCTAATTTCTCTTATGATAAGTGCTGGATGAGAAGCCCTGCTATACCCTGTTTTGAGATCTGCTGGTTTTGCTTTCATTTTGAGTTCCTGTGGTGAACAAAACTAGGCATGGGAAGACACTGAAAATCCAAGTTGCTGTCACTTGTCTAAGCTCAGTGCCAGCTGGGAATGAGGCAACATGCTTTCAGTTCTCCCCTTTGGAGGTATCTGCTTTGATTTCCAGTCACAGAAAGAATAATTACCCTGACAGAAACCTCCACCTCAAGCGAATGACCTAGCCTTGCAAAGACAGGAATTGTCACTGAAATCAATGAATCCACTAAGCTTGAGATGAACCAACCAACATTATATGCCCCACAAATAGTCTGTCATGTCCCCCCTCACAAGTTATAGCTGTTGATCAGAGGCAGTGCCTTTTCATGCAAATGATGCCAAAATGTTTAACCTGACAAGACTTTGAATGCAGCTGTAAGAAAAACAGGTAACAGAGTTCATGTGCATCGATAGTTTGATCGAAACCCACAAACCCCAATCAAATCTGTATACTGCATTGTGCATGGCTGGATGATGAGCAAAGCCAGTAAACGAGACACAGAGAAGCCACAACTGCCTTCCTTTCTTTACCTGTCATGCTGCCTGTCAGGTTCCTCTTTGCTCTTGTAATAAGCGACATTATCAGGAAAGAAGCCTGGAATTGCTTTTACATTGCTTATCCTAATCTTTTTGTATGCCATTCAAGGCCCATGCCTGCTCTCCTCTGCGTCAGAAAATACAAAGCTGCATGCCAAGTTGTGGGGAAAGGAGACCATAAAAATGTAAGGTCTGTGTTTTTTGCTGGCAATTTGCAGACATATGCTGAGAAAGAAGCACAAGGAGTTAATGAGAACTCCAAGATGTTCTCTTCCCCTTACTGAGCAAATAGTCAAGAATCACTGAGCAGCACAGAAGGATTTTGCTTAGCTGCCTTCCTGAAGCTTTCCAACCCAGCCAAGACCCTCGCTGCTGCTCCATACCTAAGCAGAGGGGGCTCTGTAGAGCAACAGTAGCACTCAGTTACACATCTCAGGGACTTCGCTGTGGTTCTAGTGGCGGCCTTCATTGTTTGCAGGATATTCTCCCCCCTTCCTTCCTTCTAACAAAGATTCTGATTAATGATCGCTCATTTCTAATTGTCAAATTTCTTTTCCTTCATCCTGTGTCTAATCACCAGTGACAGAAGCCATTACGCAAATGAGAGCAGACGACTTCCCACAACTGTTCTCGTTGGTAAAAGCCTTGTAATTTAAAGCTCTGATTTGTAGAGGAAAGCTGCGTTTCCCCAAGGCGTCCAGGCATCTGTTCCACTTACACTCCAAGAGCCTCAACTTCCGCTCCTTCCCCCCACAATTAATCCTCTGCTTGCAACAAATATTTGACTTTGCAAGGCAGTAATTAGAACTTACTTTGCATGTGTTTGTCACAGTAACAGCATCTTTCCCTTTCCTCTAGACACCATGCATGCAGAAAAGCACACAGAGAAGATGGTGAAAATCTTCTCTAAGCATTGATTGAAGAGGCACCATCTCCAAAACAGCAGAAAAAGGGGAAGACCGTAAACCAGAGCGCAAGAAATCTCTTCATGCACACGTGGCAGAAAAGAATCTTAGAGAAAAATGCTTAAAACAAACAACCAACCTGTGAAAAGGCAGTACCCTCATTGCAGTTGCTGCTCTGATTCCAGGGCTCAGCAGAGTGGGTTGACCATGCATAAGCACAGCTTGACAAAATTGTCAAGACTCCCAAGTGCATCATCCCCACCCCTTCCAGGACTTTTAAAGAGCAATTGGTGTGTTTAAGGACAGCTTGCTCAGTGGTAAAATCTGTTGTAAGGAAAACAAGCAGTAGCCTCAGCCCTTTCCCTCAAGAGCTTCTTTCACGCAGAGTGTGCATCACCGTTGCATTCACCTCTGTCCCCCACTACAGCAATGTCTCCTACCTCCTCAACCCTGGCCCTGATCCTGAACTGCTGGCTTCAACTTAGACCTGCTTTACCACTCCAAATTTCCTGGATGATCCCTGAGCTGAGCCTGATCCCGATTACCAAGAGTGCATGAGTCTAAAAACTCATGTTCTTTTCTTTCCACAGGAAAGATCCTGCAGTTATGATCTACAAAAGAAAGGTCACTTCTCCTTAGAAAATTCCCATTTTTCAAGGAGTGGAGAAATGCAGGAAATGTATGGGAAGAAAAGTATTGTAGGAGCTAAGGTAATAAAGTCAAACAAGAAAAAGACTAAAAGTGAAAAATCTTGGAAGTTTGCTCTGGTTTGCAAAAGACAGAAGTCCTCACCCCTCAGTTTCCACTACTTCTTTACACAACCTGAGGTATTTGAATCTTGTGGTGCCAGCCGTGCATGTTACCCAAGAGGCATGTGTACATCAGAAAAGACTACAGGATCAGACATAACAGACCATGAAGTTCAGTGGAAGAGAAGCATGTGTTCACATGCTGATCCCAGCAGGCACAGCAGAGAAGGGTGAACACCCATGGTCACAGAAGGCTTTATCCACTTGTCTTTCCTACTCCCTCCATGTTCAACCTGTCCCCCAAGGGTGTAAGGGGAGAATGCCACTTGTGGCACGCCAGGCTCAGACAGCTGTCTCTTTCCCCCACCATCCCGCATCTCTACTCAGCTCTTCGCCATATTACTATACATCAGATATGTATTCACATTTAACCAGCATTTCATTCCAAGATTGCTATAAATTTAATATTACTGTAAAATAACCTGTGTCTTTGTTAGGTAGAGATGACTCCACCGCCTAAAGCTGATAACATACAGCAGAGGTACAGAGAGGAAGCGTCCCCACAAAACCTCTCTGACTAATGTATGAACGAGATAAAGGATCAAACAGAAGACAGGATAACCCGAAAGATAAGCAACTGATAGAACTCATTAGACCTGATAGTGTAGTTTGCTCTGTCATCCTGTCAGTGACCACAGCATAGCAACACCACTGAAGTCAGTGGGGATGAATTTGTTCTTTCCTTATGTACACTTGTTGAAAAAGTTCAAGGATACCACCTCATTCCCAGCTCTCCTTTCAGGCTTATGGAAGTAGTATGGGGAAAGTTGTGAAGAGACACAGTAATGCAGGTGTCATTGCTGTTCTGAAGGCAGCTCTGGAGACCAATAATTTACACCAATGAAGAACACAACCAGAATTCTTAGAAAGAATGAAAGGTAGTTTTATACGCACATCTCCTTACACAGCTCTCTCATACAGCCACTCACAAAATAAAACCACACAGTTCTGTTGTTCAACATTGGTTGTATTTAAGAACTACACTTCAGAAGGTACCGTGTGTTTGTCATACCCCACCCCCTGCACACACACCCCAAGCAGAGAACACACACAGCTTCCCAATACCATGGCAAGGGGCATTGAAAGCACAAGGTGAAAAGGGATGGGGTGGGGAGTCAGTCCATCAGTGCATTGTAAATGAGCTTTCACAAAGTCAAGTGCAGCAAAACCTGTTCAGACACTTTAAAAGTTAGACCTTTGGCAAATAAACAAGAAAAAAAAAAAAAGGATCCTAAAGTTCTGTAAGTACCATTCCCTCTCCACATGGGATATGAACTCCCACCCTGAGCTTCAAGAGTTGATGGTGTCTAACAAGTAGTACTGGAGACCATCACGTGCTGAACAAATAGCACAGAGATGGGATTTCATTTGAGCATTTTTCAACCAATGGCACGTGCCCAGGATTCCTGGGAAGGCCTTGTTTTTGGCCAGAATCAGCAGTTTAGCCTTCTTCTCCACCAGCCCAAAAGCTGAACATTGATAAGTATCAAGCTGAGCGACCTTTGTTTGGGTCTAACCACAGCTTTGGAGAGTCTGAAGCAAGTAACACGGCAGTCAAACTATGCAGTGACACAGACATTTCTTAAACAAGGACCTGCAGCTGCCAATTAAACTTCATTTGTTCTGACCTGTAAAGCAGTCAGAAAACCATTCCCTGGGACCTCTCGTTTGAGAAGCCTTTCATCTTTGTGCAGGACAAGCTCACTGCAAGGGTGCATGAGCTGTCCCAGCAAAAATGGGACCTGAGGCCAAAGAGGGAGCGCTTCTTGAGCAGCATGTTCTCAGTATTTTTATCAGAATCCCATGTCAGAACAAGCCCTGAAGAAAAACAGAGAAAATACTGGGAAGTCTCAAGAGAAAAAATTCCCCAGGATGAGATACATGGGCTATGAAACAGCTTATCCCACTTTAGCTCTTGCAACCTATCATGACCATATCAAATACAAGAGACCTTTGCACCACCCCCCAGATCAGGGACAGCAGTGCAGCGTACCTCAAGGTAACAGACTCTGTATGAACCAAAGGCTGCTGCAGGGAAGAAAGCAAAATGATTTTCCAGGGTGATTGCCAAGGACTCTAAAATCAAGGCTTGTCCTGTTCCTGTGCCCTGGCCTTGTCACTTCCCAGCCTGCCATGCCAAATCCCAGAACACAAAAAGGATCAAGATAAACTTAACCACATTTAAACAGAAAGCCCTGACTTTCACACAACTGTACAAAGTAAGGGAACCATACATGGCATGGATTTAACTGATGGACAGGAGCCACAAAACATCACACAAACATGCGCACCTATGTGCAGCCACACACACTAGAGTTCTTGCAGTTTCAGTAAAAAGGGCACTTTCCCATGTTAGTCTGAGGAGCCAGGACCCCTGGTGAGGAAAAGGGAGGGTCTGTACCTATCTGACACTGCATTTTGACAGTGGGGAATTTTATTTTAAAATGTGGCTTAATCATTCAAGACTTGCAGAGTGCCCTGGCATTTACATATCTCCCTTTGTAATGCTACATACCCTTTTAACCACACTGCAGCTTCAGAGGAGCAAGAGAGAAGATTTACTCCCCAGAGGAAGCTGTCATGAAGTAGGTTTATCTAGACTCCTACAATATAGATGTTATTTGGAGGTCATAGGATTTGGTGCTCACACACTAGATGAACTCACTCTGATCGCTACCCTGTACTAAGTCCAAAGCATAGATGTGTTAAGTTAAAAGAACTGAATCATTTGTCCAGTTGCTCATCATGCACAGGCCATCTCACATGTTCATTTCTGTTATACAAAATGGTGTCAGAGTTGAGCATGGACATGTCCTCTAACAACAGAGGACTATGAAACCTATCATGTCCCATCTTATATCCACTGCAGGCATCAACACATAAACCCAGCCAAACTGTGAGGATTGTGAAACAAGATTGCTCCTGGTTTCCCTCCAAGATCCTCTTCAAATGCCTGAATATCCTGAAGTGACACATCCAAGTGCCAGAAGCCATGCTCTTTGTTGTGGCAAACAGGACAGAGGGAGAAAAATACAAGTTAGTGAGCATGAATCCAGCTTCCAGTAAGTGCAGACTCTTTCTTGGGAGGTTCGGTTAGATGAGAGTGGAGGATGAATGGGGTACTAACGGTTCTGCAGTTCCAGTAGCCCCCTTTATTGTAGTGGGGCAAGGATGGGCCAGGAAACCCATCAGTCTGTTAAGTGCTGCGTGCAATACTAGCGCTCAGTATCTTCCATTGCTTGTGAACAAAGCAGCTCCAACATCAGTCACCCGGGCAGCCAGGCATTAGTCATACCGTCCCTTAATCATCATATTCAACAAGGGACCCACCTGTTCAAAGCAAAAACCAGAAAACCAGATCATTAGCTGGGATAGTCACACAGAAATGGCACTTGCAGAGCCTGATCCTCTGTATCACAACACATTGTGAGCCGAGTGGCCCAGGGCAGAGGATCTCGGTGCAAACTGAGCCTAAGGTACAACAAATCAGTTTTGAAGTATTTTCTAGATAGAACACAGGGACACCTTCGAGCACATAGTCAAATATCCTATCAAAATTGCAGCATTCTCTGCCAACACCCAACTTTAGTTATCACCAAAACACTGCATCTGCAGTATTTGTTTGCAACTTTTTCACTTCTCACCCTAGATTTGTGATTTCTCAGTAGATGCTATTAAAAGGAGCCAACAGTCATCAGGGGGTTGCTTTTTGCAGGCAAAGAAGGAACATTCTTACTCACTGGTCCTTGGCATCACTTGGAAGTAAGGTTACAACTGATAACTGCGCTAAGGTTCAGTTTTCAACCTATACCACTCCTATTTATCAGAACTGCCTGGTCACTGAGGGAAGTTCACCATGCTACAGAAGTTAAGATAATCTCAGGGGAGAGTCATGATCTCCTAAGTGTGCTAAAGAGTTCCTGCACAGTAGTAAGGAGTTACAAGACCATAAAAATGTTTCTATTTGCATCTTGTATTCCCACTTTCAGATCAGCAAGAGATCTCCAAAATCATGCTCTTAGTACTTTTTTTTTTCCCTTAAATACCAGTTGGTTAAAACTGCAAAGAATTCAGGAATGACTGAGACATGTGTTAAGGAGAAACACAGGACTTAGTAGAAGAGATTTTTCTTATTTAACAGATTTGGATATTCAAAAGGTAGAACACTTTTCCCGTATAATTACTGGGTATAGTGTCAGCACAAAAGATGAAAGAGTTTGAGAGCATCACTTTCCTGGCAGTGCCTGAAGCTGAAGTACACTTCCCCTACACACAAGAACAATTACTCCATTGTTTGTAGTGGTCCTTTCTATAATTATAAAGAGCTTTCCTTTTTGTAGCCAAAGGACCTTCCGAAGACAGCATGCTATGCTTCCTGCCGAAGACAGCAGGAAGAACCATTCGCAGCAACAGAGCAACCCTGCTTTCTCCTAACCTCACTGTGATAACTGCAGAGCCAAATAGTTGGCGTCTCAAGTTTTGCATTAAGTCATAATGATTTCAACAGCAGTGACTATCTCGTTGTTTTTTGTACCTCTTGTGGATTTCCTAAGGCTTCTCCCAACATCTTCTCAATGTTCCTCATTATTGCCACTTTCTGATGAGCCTTTAACGGATATTCAATTCTCTTTGGGGTTGGGGCACCCTGGAATATAAAAAATAACTCACTGTATGTTTTCTGAATCAGTAGATTATTCCACCTTCTCCCAGCCCCCCAGTTCTCCATACACGATTTGAAAGGGAGACAATAACTTTCAGCTTTAAAGCAAAGGCTCTGGTGCAATGAAATTCTCATATTGACAACACATGCCAATACATCTCCAACTGAAAAAAATCCTCTGCAACAGAGCTATCCAAGCTGCAGAGGAAGATGTTTGTACTCACCTTATACCAGAAGTTCACAGTGATGGTAATCCCCCCATTCAGGAGAGACTCAATGTGGTGCCACCTGCATGGAAACCACACAAAAGAAACTAAATTATTGTTGTAGCTTATGGTGAAATACCTTGGATGGATGAGTTCAGGCAGCACTGGACAAATCTTGTCCTGCATTTCCATTGAGACCTCAGAACTTCTGGAAAGCTCTCTGTATTTAAATACAGATCCTTTTCTCAGACATGTTAGTCGAGTACTTGCGCAACAACATAGGGTCAAGGAGAATTATCACTCCTGTTCCATGGATAGGAAGTACAGGCAGATTGGCCTAAAATATCACATAAAATGTCTTGTTGGAGAAGCCAAACAAAATTCTTTTAAGAGCCAACCCAACACTTTAAGCATACAACCTTATAAATCTCTGTTAGCTGATCACTGTGCAGTCCAATGATCCTTCTTACCAGTACATAGGTATGTATAGCACATCCCCTGGACCCACCACTGTCTCATAGCCAACCACATTCCGGAAGTTTGGAAACTTCTCATAGTCAGGATTGTCAAAGTCCACCTAGCAGAAGAAAACATTAAGAAACTCAGAATGAATTCCTGCAATGACTGTGCTCATTATTGTCTCTCAGTATCAAATTATCTTGATGTTCCCTATGTGGCTTTTACATTTCCAGTCGTGAACTAACTGAACTGCAAGGTGCTGCAGTACCTTCAAAGTACCACCAACTTAGTCAGGAGTCCTACAATTTGTCTCTGTCCAAATTTGCATTTGACCAAGTGACTGATGAAACAGAACTGAGAAGGCAGCAACTGCAGCCCCACTATGCTGTCAGTAAGGAGATGTTTATATCCCTAGCACTTGCAAGTCAGAACCATACACAGAAAAACCACCAGTGCTTCTATCTATTCTCAAAGTATTCATCAGTTAACAGATCCGAACGCAGGTTTTACAGAAGATCAGCAAGTGGTATGCAGTTTTACTTCCAGTGCAGCTTCCTTCTACCCAGCATCTTCACAAACGCCATTTTTCTGGCATGAAGAAGAGAATAGATCTCCTACTCTCACCTGGCTCTGTCTGTCGCATGGATGGTGCACAGGATAAGGGTAGAGGCATTCAAACTGATCAGGAGGAAAGAGGATACACCTCTTGTAACCCTTAATCTGAGCAAAGAAGTTCTGCTGCTCATCATAATGAGCTGGTGTCACATTGCCTGCAGAGAGAAAACATGATAATCAAGACACTCACATACAGGCATAAAAGACAGAACCAAGTCATATTCATTGCCAGAGATAGTAAATGCACTCACACCTCTTCAGAAAACTAAACAAGGAAAATTATCACAGGCGCATTACAAACTGATCCTGGTATCAGTCAGCCTTTATTGAGCAGTTGCTACTCCACTTCATTTCCATTCTAAATCCATATTCAGCAATTTATGCTCTACAGGATCAGGATTTCCAGCTTGTTTCTGTGAACAGCAGATGGTAAATGCTGACAGGCAACTTCTTCATAAAATGCTCTGTTCATATGACAAGTTGTGGAACGGACTTAAAAAAATTATGAGCCTAGAGAAAATGAGTCTAATAGCCTGATTTTGAAAAAAGTCCTAATAGTTTTGCAAGAAAACAAGCTAAACAAATATATTTGTCATTGGAGTTCCCAATGCACCTCCTTGGTACATTTAGCAGTTTTGAAGCTTGACAGTCACCACTAGATCCTAAATTTAATTAAATCTTTAAATACATTTGGGCATTTTGTACCCCNAAATCTTCCCTCTGCCAGTTTAAACCCATTACCCCTAGTCCTGTCATTGCAAGACCTTGTTAATAGCCCCTCCCCAGCCTTCCTGTAGGCCCCCTTCGGATATTGGAAGGCAGCAAGGTAACAGTTAATCCTATAAATTCATAGACCATATAATCATGTGCTCCTGTAAAGACAGTTTTTTTTTCTAGCAGATAGTCCAAGACCATTCCTTGGTTCTTGTGCATAACCTGTTGGCAATAGTTTTAGTGATCACATTATGGTTTGCAGGGAAGTGTCAGTGCAGTGCTTTTCTGTGATGTTCTTTTCTCACAGCTAGTAAAACAAGCGGCAAAGATAAACTGCTTTAAGTTGAGTGGAACTTGTTGCAAAGGGAGAGAAAAAAAAAATCTGCTGTCAGAACTGAACAGTCATAAATTTCCAAGCAATTATAATTGGGTGTGATGGTCACATTGATCCTAGGCCATTCCATTGGACAAAACTGTGTATGTCCCTTGCCCACTTACTGGATTACTTTCTTCTAAGAACACTCTCCTTCTTCTAAGCCACCTGCCTACAAGTCAGTCTCCATATGGATCTGGAATTCCACTCTATCCAGGTATTTTTAGGATTTATCCATCTGCAAGTTCTCTGGTGCCCTCTAACCTCCCAAGAACAAATTAAACTCTTAATTGAACGTGAATTCTTCTTCAAAGTGTACAAGCTCAAGTAAGAACAAATGCTTCACAAATTAATCAAAGTTTCCTCCTGGGTAGACATTGAGCATGCCAAGAAAAGCCCAGAAGGCTAACTTTGCAAGCCCTTTTGTATTGTAAATCTGCAGACTGAGCATTTTAAATTTGCAGCATCTGGAGCATTCAAACAAGAAATAGGCCTCATAATACGACTAACAGTTACTGAAAACACAGCCCTACCAGCATCACACACTTTTGCCATAAGCACGAGGCACCAGGTATCCACGAGCACGAGCATCCAGGCACTCACAGGATGTCACCAAGGAAACACAAACTTCCTTTGGTTGTTTTCTCTCTATAACCCACATTACGTTGTGACAACAGTCCTCCTGACTCAAAGCTTTACACAACCTGCTCAGAAGAAACACTTGCAAACTGGTGGAAAATCCATTTGAAAGACCTTGTGGAACTGAAATAAAGAACTGCTGACCAACTCTTCTCCCCTTCTCCTCCAGTCAGAGGAAACTGCTTACCTTCCATGCCAATAAGAAGCAAGTTAGAAGTCAGTTGACCCCAGCCACGTTTCCCCTGCTGCTTGTTAATCCAGTTCCAGTTGAAGCCAAGGAAATCCACCACAATCTTCCTTCCAACTGTGTCATTCAAGGTTTGTTGCAGATATAGCCTGTATTTTCCCAGAGGCAAGCAGAAATCAAGTACTAAGCTTTGTCACGAACAGAAAGACCCATTTCTGCTTCTCTTTGGAAAGATGTCAAAAGAGACATAACTCCTAGAGATTCTATTACCATACACTAAAAACACCCTTAGAAGGCAACAGTTTCAAGAAGTCCCTCAACTTTACTGAAAGATTCCTTGATGAAAAATGGAGCAGAACTCAGTTTTGCTTGTCCAATCACAAAGGGAAAAAAAGAGAATTTTAGAATAAGAACAATCTCCTTGTGGTGCAGGAGGAGGACACTGGCCACTATAAAATATAAAACACACTCATGAGTAATCCCCAGATAAATGCCAAAACTAACTGATCTGTGATATGAGTTACTACTTCTACCAGAAGAACATAACAGCAAAAATGTGCTTACAAATTTCAGTATGTTTCAGTATCAAGTTATTTTAAAGCCATGTTTGCATTAAAACATAGAGAATCAGAAGAATCAAACACCTGTATTAACAGCCACAGTATTACAGGCTACTGTCTGCAATTCTGGGAGAAAGACACATTTTTAAGCTCAATGACTGGCATCTTTCTGCAGCTGAGTAAGAGGAGAAAGGGACGGACAAGTGGACATGGACACAAAATCTTTTCCAATTAAGGCACAAGTAAGCACCCCTATGTCCTTTCAGAGGGCTGGTGACTGGTAAAACTAACTGAGGATTTAAATACAGTTGTCAATAGTTATACTTTGTCTCAGTAACTTACATCTATTAGAAGTACAGGCCATTGTGACCAACAAATTCACAGCATATATGGAACCTTTTTCTCATCTTTCTAAGAGACAGCTAGCACTAGCTGCCTCGGTATTCTATAACAAGTCTGAGTGCCGCAGTCTGCAGCTTTTCAGACAGCCCAATACCGTAGTCTGTCGCAAGACATTGAAACTTAACACCTTCTCTTTCTAAGTCCTGCCTGAGACAAAGTATAAACAAATAAATCTCTGCAGACAATGTGAACGGTTTAACTAATGGTATGACTTTTTAAATCAGGTAATAACTGCTGTCAACTAGCAGCCCTACAGGAAAAGCAAGGCTAGAAAAATCATTAAGATTTGAGAGATGTTAATCATCAGTGTTTACTGCAGAGAAACTTACCCCCCCTTCTTAGACCTGCAGAAATGATGATACCTCCAGGTATTGCTTACCTCTCAGAACTCCCTTTTTGTTGTATTTCTTTGAGTCTCTCCACAAACTCAGTAAACTTCATCTCCTCCCTGCTTGACTTGGGTTTGAAGTTCTTAAAATTGGCCATCTTCTTTTCATCGTAGTACAAAAACTTGTGTGTGTTGGCACTATACACTGAGAAGTCTCCATTACCAATATTTTCCTGGAGGTAATCCAGGTCCCATTTCAGAGCAGGATAAACCAGGTTCGTATCTGTTAGCACCACTGGCTCCTGGAGAAAAACAGGAAGTTTACTGATTCAAGGATCTCTTGAACTTGAGAATGATCACATTATTGCAACCACACAAACTCTCTTTGAACATGAGGAACTGGAAAGGGGATTTGGAATAAGCAGATCCCTGGGTCTGGGGTAAAAAAAACTAGCAGGATACAACAGGAAGTTTTAACAAAGTGGGGCCCTGCTCCAACAGCAAGATCCTGACAGTAATGGGGCAGATCATGGAATAACAGAATCACAGGATTTTAGTGGTTGGAAAGGACTTCTAGAGATGTGAGTTCAACCCTTTTGTCAAAGCAGGAATAGCTAGGGCAGGCTGCACAGGAAGGCATCCAGGTAGATTTTCAAAGTCTTCAGAGAATGAGATCCACAGCCTCTCTGGGGAGCCTGTTCCAGTGCTCCATCACCCTCACCACAAAGAAGTGTCTCCTCATGTTGAGGGGGAACCAACTGTGTTCTAGCTTGTCTCATCCATTGTTCCTTGTCATATCACTGGTAGACTCCACTATCTATTCAATCTGAGGCTAGACAAACATTAGAAAAGTTTTAGGCCTACTTGGTCTTGCCAAGTAGCAAAGACACACAGCAGATTCTGTCTGGTCATTGCCAGCTTCAGCTATGAAGGGGCAACTGCTGGCAGACAGATACTTCTCAATCCAGAAACAGCACTGATCTCTTTTCTTAGAGGATCACAGGTAACTTCCAGCCACCGAAACCCCCAACATCGATCCACCTCTTCTATGCAAAAAAACCCCAAACCAAAACACCCAACCAAAGAAACAGCACTACAAAAGAAAAGAGACAGCACCTACCTTTTATCACGATCTCCTCACCTATAAGTAGTAAGCAACCTAAACAAAAATAACACCTGCTGTTTCAAAATTATGCTGTTTCAAACTTTCCTTCTTGTGCTTTCTTTGAAATAAACAGCTAGTAGGCTTATGAAAATGAAATTAAGTGTTTCCTGAGCCAATACAAGGGCCACTACTGTAAGTCAACCTTCATTTTCTGGTCGTTTTCACTTAGAAATACAACCAACACGTACCCATTGTTTTAAATAATATTTCCACGACTTCCATCCAGACAAAAAAGCACTTAAAGCGAGCAACTGCAATTTTAACAATTCAACATTGAGGCACCAAAAAGAAATCTTCACTGCAACTAAGCGCTACGGGAAAGCAGCAATAGAGGGACAGAGCCGGGGCGGGGAGGGGAGCGCACCCGGGCTCACGCACGGACGCAGGAAAGCCCAACACTCTGAAAGCCGCCTTGTAAGCCCTGCTCTGTCCGGCCTGACGGACAGGGTTACCAGCTCCCGCCCCGTAAAGCACAAGTCTCCCGGCCTCGTCCCAGCCCACTGCACCTCATTCTCGATGAGCTCCTCGGCGCGGGGATCACTGTGGCTGAGTCGCGGAATAGGCCGCGTCTCGAAAGAGTAACGACGGAACTGGGATTCGCTCCATCCACACCCTGCTGCCACCGCTGGGCCCTCCTGGCAGCCCGCAGCTGCGGCCGAAGAGGAAGCGGCCGCCATCGCCGCCACAACCGGAAAACCCGGAACACAAAGCCGGAAGCGGAAACTGCCGAACCATAGCAACGCCGGAAGCGAAGGAAGAAGGCGGGAGGCAGAGGCATGGAGAGCACCAGAGGGAGAAGGGGCGGCGAGTGGCGCCCCCGCGCGGGTGGAGGGTAGGGACACCCTCGCCTCTGCCTTTTGGTTCTCAGGTTTTTCGGTACTTGCGGGAATTGGGAGCAAACATGGGAATAAATCCACTATCCGTAACAGAACGGTCTGCGAGACCACTGCGGACCTTCGTGGCGCTCGGTGCTCGGCCCCAAGCCCCCGAGTGTGCCTGCGACTGCCGGCATCTTCCCTTGGAGGCTGCCAGCCGCTGCCGGGCTGCTCCACTGCCACTTCCCAGTCCAAGGCAGCAAGCTGCCCCTTGTCCTCAGTCCAGCTGCAGGACATGTACAGCTGCGTTCTGTACCTGGAAACTAGGCGTTTAGTTACCATGTGATACAAGAAAAACTAGGTAGTGCTGCTCAGTGTAACTAATACCTGCCTTTTGATCATGAATGGACATGGTGCAACTAATTTGTTTCAGCAAGATTTCATGAATTGCTCGCTTAGGACCAGAGCGTCATATGTAAACATACATACTTAGGTAAACGCATATTTAGCGTATGTTTATTACGTGAGACAAAGTCTACATTCTGCTTTTAAGCTGCAAGCAGCAAGAATGATGATTGCTCATCCCAAATATGAATTACGCATGAGGCATCAGGTCTTGAGAAAATGTTGGCCTCTGGCATTCAGTGGTTTTCATTGTATACTCAGTGAGTTTGCTGTTGCAGCTGTGTAGAGCTTTGCCTTCATGAGAATAATGAGAATCTATTTTCCAAAAGACTCAAACATAAGCCAGAAATTAAATAACCAGCAGTGAAGAGGTGATGCAAGGAGCAGCCAACCACGAGCTGAGCCTGCAGTGAGGTCACAGCCCAGATCAATGGCAGAGCTAGGAGCTGAAGGTCCCCTCTTCCAGCATGACACTGCTGTCCCCAGAGTGCCATGTGTGCAGGGATGGGCCAGGCACCAAACACTTGGTCCATGGAAAATACCAGCAGCCTCTGCACTGCAGTGTTGGGCTCTGAGTTAGTATCTTTATTAAACAATTGACATACTAACTTAACTGTATACTCAGTTGTAAGGGAGTTGGCTGAGTTAAGATACCATACCTAAGACAGGAGAAGGCCTTCCTTTGGGTAAGTGAAAGGATCCCGTTCAAGCCTATGACAATGCCTCCACCTCAGGCATGCTGCATTTCAGATGTGTTTTTGTGGTTCATCGCTATCTTCATCCAATTAGTAGGTTTACAATTAATGCTGTTATTAGAAGGAATGGCTTTAATGACAAATTGACCATGATAGGTTTTGATCTGCAAAGGTTTATAATGTAGATCATTATAGAGACATTACCCATTACAGCTGATGTGAATAACCAAAAGAAAATGAGTTCAACTACTACAGAGTTTACATAATGAAGTAAACTGCAAAATCCTTTAATGTTCATATCGATTTTATCTACAATAATGTATTTGCTTACATTTGAAGAATAGCACTGCTAAATTAACATGCCATTTCAGCTGTTTGCATTTCCCTGGCTCCACGGGACTAAGATGGCTACATTCGGGTATTAACTTTAATAACATTGATATTGATACAATGAAGGCAATTTGCATAACGCCGCCAGCCACAGCATCGATCGGACTGAGCATCGACCCGGCTGCTTCGCGGGAGGCTGCCCCGCGTCTTAGGGGGGACGCCTGCCATAAATTCCTATTACTCCGCTTCAGACGGTGACAGCCAGAGACAAATACTGCACTGATGCCTCTTTCCGTCCATTAGCTCTTATATCAATATTATAATAACAGCGGCTGATTAATTAACACCCTGGACGGAGAGCTTGCATGCGGCAGCGCGGGAGGTAGATGGGATCTCCCCGCCCCTTCCTTCCCCTCCGTTTTCTGTCCCTACCGGCCACCGTCAGCCGCGCTTGCGCGGAGAGGGCGATGGCGACGGCCGGTCTCCGCGGTGTCCTCTGGCAGCGGACGGCCGCCCGGCTGTGGACAATGAAGGCCGCCGCGGCGGCGCCCCCCGGAGCGCGGGCGGGTGAGCGGGGAGGCGAGGCGAGACGAGACCCGAGGGCCTGGCCCGTGGTGGGAGGGGTGTCCGTGGGGCGGCGGGCCGGTGACTCTGGGGCCGAGGCATGAGGGCGGCGCGACCTCCCCAGCCTGGCTGTGGCTGTCAGCGGGGCTTTTACCCACCTCGTCATGTTGCTCTCCCGCCAGCCTCGGAGATGTCCAAAGACCTGTTACCCGGCCCATACCCCCGAACACCAGAGGAGCGCGCAGCTGCCGCGAAGAAGTACAACATGCGGGTGGAAGACTATGAGCCCTATCCTGATGACGGCTTCGGGTGAGCTGCGAGGGTTCCCATGTCTTCCCGGTCCAAGACCGGCAGCAAACTGCTTTGTGGGGAGATGCTGCAGGCTAGCAGTCTTGGAGGGGATGTGCTGTGAGTGTTGAGTATAGAGCTTTGAAGCTCACTGATATATACCAGTGTTTCAACACAGGAGCAACTGGAATGATTTGGAGACCTGTGTGAATAAAATGATGTATGAGGAACTTCATATGCTGTTGTAATGCAAGGCCAAAGAGAAATGAAGTGAAAGCTGTTTCTGGAGTAATGATTTAAGGAAATGTTGGGGAATGCTTTGACATGTGTGAAGTGCAAGATAAGTAGGGTTCTGTAATTCAATTAAGCTTACATTTTTCTCCAGATAACATAGCTTAAAAATGACACTTTCAGGAATTCAGTTAAAATGGCTGGTGTCAAGTTGATTGTTGTCCTAGTTGTATGTATGAATCTTTAAAATGTATATATGCAGGAGTTGCAAAAACAAAGTAATGTTTGACTCTTCTGTTTACACAGGCTAACCTTGTAGTGTCTCCTGCAAGATGTATCTAAATTAATACAGCTTTCTTGTATATTTGGAGGGTTGTCTGTTTCTTACAGATACGGTGACTATCCTAAGCTTCCTAATAAGTCTCTTCATGAGAGAGACCCTTGGTACCAGTGGGACCAGCCGGACTTGAGGCATAACTGGGGACAGCCGGTATGAATGCTAGTAGGGCTTTTTGTTCTGATTACACTGCTACTGTTAGTAAGTACTAACATGCATATCGTGTAAGTGCTTTCCGTTTAATTCTTTGTGTAACCACGCTCAAGTACAGGTGTGTGTTGCATACACACGCAGGGACAGTCAGCAGAGGGAAAACTGGGCTGTGGTCATGGTAAATATTTTGAAAGTGCTGAGGAATGTTAACATCTTATTACACATGAGGAGGGAGACTATATGAACTAAAGTTTTCTTGCAGAAATAGTAAAGTCTCACCCATTATTTTTTGCCTGATCTGACTCAGTATGACAGCTTAGTTCAGAACCATTTAGCAAAGAAGGCATTGTCTGAGTAAAGTCCTTTTAGTGCAACAGAAGCAGCTATTGCTGCTTTATTACTTCGGGGTTGTTTTGGGATAGAGTACAAATAAAGAGATTTGCAAGCTACCTTTAACATAGGTTCTCTATTCATCCATTTTCTTAATGTTCAACATCTAGGTTACTCAAACTCCTTGTCAGGACTAACTCTTCTAGTATGTGGTCTTCCTGTGAATGACTGCAATCCAGCTGTGGTTACTAAACTTAGTAATTGACATGAACTCTCCTTGATGATAGTAGAAACTACATCCTCTTGTGTATGTCACACATAGTTTAAACACGCAAAAGCATCATAGCTTGTGTACTTCGGTAAAGTTTAAAGTGTATGTTATAATGACTGTGGAAGCATGTGAAAAAAAAATGTGATGATTCTGGCTTTGTGCTTGGTACAGAACAGCTTGTGTAGGTACCTTGTACAAAGGGCTGGCAGCGAGGGGGTGAACTAGAGTATGTTGGTACATCCAAGGTGTCAGCAGATGCCTCTGTTTAGCTCAGGGTTTGATAACAAATGGCTCTGTGTTCAGCTATAGGCAGTATTTGAGCTGCAATATTAATGAGTTTGCTCCATTCATTAATGTGAAAGGAGACTTAAGCAGAACATGTTTGGGGCTTCCCTATGTATATGCTGAGGCGGAAGTCTAAATGCTCTTTTGCTTCAATCAGAGCATTATCTTGCTACCAGCTTTCATCAGGTGGCAGGTGCTTTGCCTGTTCTTGAGGAACCAGCTTCCAAGTGGCAGGTGGTTACTGCTTTGTTTGAAATAACACTGCTACTTCTGTTTGTGACTGAATTTCCATAAATGAGGGTATTAATTTATACCATGCCTTTCAGCAGTTCTGAGGAACAAATCTAAGGTAGTGATTATGTATATAAATAAAAGCTGTCAAGTAATTAAACATATGGTGTGGTGTAAGGATAGGATGGAATTTGGAGTCCTGAGTTTGAGTCATAACTTGCTGTGATTGTGCTTATCTCCTCTGTATTTTTATCTCCACTTCCAAGGTAGAGATGAAACAGCTTCTGGCAGTTTTGTGAATGCTGTAATGCACTTCGTTCCTTGATCAAAGCAGCTAGACTTGGTAAATGTGCAGGTGTTTTCCTTTGTTCTTTAGATGCACTGGGACTTTGACATGTATGTTCGGAACCGTGTTGATACATCCCCCACTCCAGTTCCCTGGCATACCATGCGCAATCACTTTCTTGCCTTTTTGGGTACCATGCTGATCATGTTTGTTCTTGGAGAGTTCTATCCATCTTACAGGCCTGTGGTGAGTTACTCTTGGGTAAAGAGCGGAAAAGTAATTGTGTTTCTTGTTGCTGCCAGTGCCCAGAAAAATGGTTTTGCTGAAGCTGAGTGAATGTAAATGCAAAACCTTGCTGCTGGTGGAGAACAGGCTGAGGGATGTTGTGTAGTCTCACTTACCCTGAGTTGTTCTGTTGGCAGGCTTTGCTCAGCTCATGGGTTTTGTCTCATAGTGAGTGGTTTCTGTTCACTGGCAACTGATCTTAAGCTATATTTTTTACAGTATCCCTCCTTTGGTCTAGGTATTCTCCTTCCTTGTCTGCATCTACTCAAAGAAGGTGCTTTATCTCTTCTCTTGCCCTCTGTTTTTTAGTTATTTCATAATCAAGATCATTTGGGAAGTACTTCTGAAAAATACATTTGAATATGCAAACAGCTTTCATAATATTTTATCTTTGTGCTCTGAGATGACTGTTTGTTAAGATTACATGCAAGATCACCTGGATGTTTTAAAGTACAGGGGTTTATACAAAGAACTCTATCTTTGAATTTACTTCTACTCTAAGATTCATGCTGAAACACTTAAGAAATTAAAAGCTGAGTTGTAAATGGCAAGACTTGATTTGTCTGGGAGTGGGATGAGATGAGATGTTTTTGCCTTTGCCCCTCAACATGCTTGGTGAATGTGTTGCATTTGTCACACTTTATCTCTCCTTGTAGGGGCCGAAGCAATATCCCTTCAATGACCTGTACCTGGAGAGAGGAGGAGACCCCAATAAAGAGCCACCAGTGGTGACACACTATGAAATCTGAAAGTTGAAGCACTATTTCCTGTATCAGCTCTGTCAAGAATGGCCTCTTCTCTTGAGTTCACTGTTAATGCTTGTTCTTCAGTGTTCAACCAGAAAGCGCAGTGAAATATATTGATGATACCTACTGTGCTAGTTGTCTTCTGTTGGTTTGAGAAGGCTGAACAATGACCAATGAAATTGAATGACCTTTGACATTTTTCTAAACAAGCTAATATCTGTAGGGCAAAGTTCTGAGCACAGTCCTAGGACTGCTCTTTGTTTGTGTACCTTGTGTGCCGACATTCCTTAGCTAAGCCAGTTTATGTAGCAAGTACTGCCTGTTACCAAGTGGTTTACTGCAGGTGTTGCTTGGAGTTGAACTACAGTGTTGTCATTTAATGTGAAATGACAGTCAGGGTAAGACTGGCAAATGCCAGTGCTTAGGAGTCTGTTACCGTGTGACTGACTGTCCATACTGGGACCCACTGTCTTGCAGCAAACCACTGTTTCTGGGCCTTCTATGAATTTATCAGTAGTTTGCTTGGGAAAGTCATGCAGACAATTTTATTAAGCTCCTAATTTTTTTTCAGCTCCATTCTTCCCTTAAATGTCTCCCCTTGTTGTTGGAAGAGGCATAACCATCAGTACTGATCTATAGTGAAAGTTATCTCAACTATTCTGTGCTGTCTTTGACACCATTGTTTGGCTGCAGAAGTGGGTCACAGAAATCTAAAGGCTTGGCCTCTTCTGGATGCTTCCTATAAACTGGATGCTGTGCTCTACTGTCAGCACTCTGTCATGACTCAATTTTGTGCTTTGAGAGAATGAATTGCTATCTTCAAATAACTGCTTATTTTATATATATATATATATATATACACACACATATAATATATATATATTCAAATAACCTATGAAGACTTTTGACTTGGGATGCTAAAGGCCAGTTAGCTTGACCTCTGTGTTTGAGTTTCTGTAAGGGGGTGTGTTCAAGGAAATTACATGATTGAGTGCTAGGATACACAAATATGTGTAAATAAAATGGTGCTAAATAATTGCTGTCCCTCCCAGCTTTAAGTTGTCACCACCTCTTCTAGTTATAGAAGTGCTTACTTTTAAATTACAGTGATATTTTATCCCAGAAGGGTTTCTAAGGTCTCCACAGCTCAAAAAATTCTTTAAAATGCGTATGTGGTACAAAGTGGTATGCAGGAGAACGTTCCTTAGAGATACTTCAGTAAGGATAACCTTACATGTGACAGCATGATATATAATGTGAGAGTTGTAAAAGTCTTTAAGAGATGGGGGCAGTGATGGCTGCCTTTGTGTATGTGAAATAATGCAGCAGTAGCAGAGGCAGGTTGGGGCCTGCCCATCTGGCTTGTACTACATACCACACAGCTGCCCTGCCCCAACACTGTTAGTTGCTTACTGCTTCGGAGAGTTTCATGACCAATCTGTATCTAACCAGTAGAATTTTCTTCAGGGGGAAGAATATGACTTAGAAATCCCTAAAAATGGCATTTTGTAGTGTTAGGCAAATCTTCCCAAAATAGGAGAAAGTTGAGGGAAGGATGTCTAGGCCCTTCTGCTGTTTGGTTTGGTTTTCTTCCCTGGGTACTAAAATGCTTTCAGGAAAATATGCTCTTAAGCTGTGCTTCTTTATGTTCTGCATGCTCCCGCAGAAAGGCTTAAATCTCCAGCTGAGGGGGATGATTTTGGAAGTAGCAGGCCCCAGCTCCTGCTGTGCTGTTCCTTGGCAGACAGCACGGGCCATTTCAGACCAGTGGATGGAGCAAAGTCAACAACAAACAAAAATTGTGCCAGCTTCTTGGCTGAGCAGTCCGTGGTGCTGTGGCTGAGAAACACCCCAAAACCGGTCAGGAGAGACTGAAAGCAGACCTCAACACCCCTCCAACACTTTCGGGGCACACCTGAAGGGCGGTAGCAGGCGAGCCCTCAAAGCGACCTACTGCGGCACCCTTGGCGACGGTTCTAGCTCCCGCCCAGCGCTATCGCCCGGACCGGTCGCAGTAACCGCAGCGAAGGAGGATCCCAGGCCTGGCGCCTGCGCAGGCGTACCGGGCGGCGGGCTCTCACCCCCGCGGCGCGGGCGGTGCTTCGAGGGCTGATGCTTTTCGGCTCTCGGCGGCCACCGTCGTGAGGGCTCAGCTACGGGAGTCTCTTGGGCTTGGGTCGGCGGCGCTTTGGGGACGGCCAGCGAGCCGGTAAGGGCCGCCGACCGCCTCCCCCTCCCTCTTACCCTGCCGCCTTCGTGCCGTTCGGCCTGACGCCAGCGGCTGCTCCTGTTCCTGCACTCGCGCTCCCCAGCCCTCTGATCGGGGGCAGGGGCGCAGGAGCCAACCTGGGACCGGGCCCCCCAGCCCTTCTCCTAGCCCCGGCCTGATTTGCTGCTCCACCCGCCCCAGTGTCGCTGTGCCGGCTCCGACTGCAGGTCCAGTGGCTCCGGGCAGCGGCAGGCGGGGGACTGCCAGGAGGGAGATTAAGCTGTTTGACCTGGGCTACGGAGAGGCCTCTAGCATAACCGACAGCCTGTTTTCTGACAGTCTGTGGACAAGGTCAATGCTTTCTTCCTAGACTTTCTCACTTTTTTATTAGCATGCAGTACAGTACTGTTGTGCGGCCCAAACTGACTAGATACGTGTATACGGACTCCGTATGTACAGAGCTGTGGCACTTAGCTTTTGAAAGTGTTCAGAACTCCAGAAGTTTTTACATACTGTGAGAGCTGTCATGGAGGAAATATGCTGAGCTGTACCCTGCAACAATCCTGTCTTGCAAACACCAACGATTAGCTGAGATTAGTCTCTCTCTACCTTCTGCCTTCTGTAATCAGGGTTTATAATAAGCACTTAGGAGAACAGCCTGGTTATAGGGGAAGCTGTGAAAAGGTCACAGCAATACAAAGGGAAGAGGCAGTACAAAGATTTTTAAACTGACAGGGGTATGGAGGCTGTAGGACAATTTGTGTCTTAACCATTCTGTCGTGGCTGAGAGGCCTCATTCAAATCTTAGGGTGGCTGCTTTTCAGCTGAGTGACCTTGCAGAAGTCTGTTTTGCCCAAGTTTCACCTTTAGCTAAGGGGGATCAAGCTATCACCTTTTGGTGTGCTGTGCTGGGAGTTCACTATCAGCAGGAACTCTTCAAAGAGAAATGATTGGGTGTCTGGAGGTAGGAGGAGGAATGGGAAGATCAGTTAGAGGTGATTTCTGATTGATGGTATTTGGGTGGTGCAGGAAAGAGAAGGCTTTACAAAGAGTGATGCCAGGGTTGATTATCATGACTACGACAACTTAGAGGGTCAATTAGCTGATGCATAACTACCCCAACAGTCTTTTGGGATGCACTCTAAGCCAAAAGTATTTTAAATTACTCTAGATGAGGAATTTTTGCCCTTATCAGCATTACCTGTTTGGTCCATCGTGGTCTGAGAGCGTGTTCTTTTACTTTTCACTCTTCACCTATGTGTTTTTCATTTCCCAGTGGTAGGGAGTTCTCTGACCTGCTGGGTTCTGCTTTGCGTATAGTGTTACCTTTTAAGGACACCGTGTGGAAAACCATGTCTGGGGGAGGCAGTGGGGAAATGCTTCTTCTGTCCTGTGACTCCCGTTGAGGCTGAGGTTCGCTGATACGTTAGATTTGTAATCGATGTCTGTAGAAGGAGGAGGAATTGTCTTGATTAATTAAAGGTCCTGAGAAAAGCGTGAGCTTTCTCAGTAATCTTAGGCGCTATTTTGGGAGGTGACAGCAGGTGGCAATCTCTCCCTAAAAGTTCTGTGAGAAGTCCAATACTTAAGTGTTTTTCTCGGGCAGCCACAAGAGCTTACTAAAGAAGGGGATTTTCTTGCTTTAAGGATCGTGGGCACTGTCCTGGATGCAGACATGTGTAGAAGGATGGCTTCTCTAAGAGTACGACTCAAATTAGGCTTTTTTTTTAGCTTCTGAATTCAGCCCACTGGCTTAAGGAGGAAGTGCTCCTGCATCCCTGTAGAATCTCAGCTACAGTGGAGCTGAATTAATAGGAGGTACTTAAGAGATGGTGTGATGGCTTCTTGTTCATCTCCTGTAGGCCTTCTCAAGTCTGTTTGCACTACTACTGCTTTTCCTTGAGGACTAGAGGTACAGTGTACTTATGATCAAGCACGTCTACAGTTTTTCGGTTGCTATGAAGCCACTCTAAGAGGTGCCTTGGTGCCTTGTTTGCTGTCCTATGTCTGGATGAGTTATCATGGGCAAGGCACTTTACCTTCTTCATGATCTCTTCTGACTTAAGTTTGTGAAAAGAAAACAGTAATGTTGGCTTTCTTATGCAAAATGTTTCAGTGAGGAAAAAAAACTGGGCAACTGATCAGTACCATTTTGTGGCCTGTCTTTCTTTATGTGTTAAATGCAAGTTGTGCCAGCATAGAAGTTAAAGAGTGGGAGCTTGTAGCATTCACCTGGGTAGGTTTGTGATGGTTGCACTCTTCGTTGCTTCCTTATGTGTTAATTTACTAGAGCAAAGCAGTCTCTTGGCCATTGTCTAATAATGCTCACAGGTGAGTTGCCCTCAAAAGCCAAGAAGCAGTGAGACCTATAGTTACAGCCAGCTCCTGCAACTGATGTATTGTAATTGGAGAAGGAAGATGCAAAAAGGGACTGGTAAGAAACTTGCCATCTGTCCCGCTCTGCCACATCAGTGAAGTGGTGCTTTGTGCAGTAGGCTGTTGCTAGCAGTTTCACCTGATTCCTCCAGGGAATATTTTCGTTGAAGAGAGGAGACCTGAATAGTGTTCCTGCACTGGTATGGGAGCCAAACGAGAAGGCACTGTAACACCTTAGCAGAGATAATACAGTGGAGCCCTAATAAGCACTCTGCAAAATCTGTGCTGGAAGATAGGAAAATAAGCTTTAGAGGTCTGTTACAGTAATGAGGAGATGACCTTTCTACATCTGTTCCTTGGCTGCATGAGGAAATAGTTATACTTGTCTTAATATAAAAAAGTTGTCTTTGGATTGCTGTGAGACTGAGCTAAGTTGGAATAAACAATATCAAAATAGTAATAGGCACTTTAAGCTTTAGAGATACTACTGCAGGCTAATAATAAAAAGCAATTAGTAAATTCTAATCAAATAAATAGTCCTGATAGTACATGGAGGAGAGAGAGGATGCTCTTAGCTTCTCATCAGTGATGGAGAAGAAATCCTTAAAAGTGTTGAGATACTAACCAGGAGTTTGGAGCCCAAGAAGGAATGCCGATCAGATTTCCGTGTGTGTGGGCCTTAGTGGGCTATAGCTTCATCTAAGCCACAAGATAACAGGAGGCCTTTTCAAATCTGGTTTGTTTGTTTGGGTGTTTTTGCTGTTTTGGCCAAACAGTGAGCTGGCCACAGCACGCAGCATTTATGAACTTGCTTGCAAATAGACAGCCAAACTTTGAAGCATGGACTCTTGTAGCCCTGCTTTTGAAGAGGAGGCCGTGTAATACAGACTGTAGTTTTAACTGTCAGCCTTGCTACCACAAACAATGTCAAGTAACCAAGAGAGCTTAATCACAGTAAGCTGGAAAGATGCAGAGGGTTTCAATGTGCTGCCTGCTGGCAGTTTTACTTTATTCATTGTGATACCACCTGCGTGCATAGTTAGAAGCTCTGTTTAGGTAGAGTTAAAAGACTGCACTGCAGCCAAGCTCAAAAGGTTTAGGCTTAAGCTCATGAAAGTGACTGGTATGTCCACATGTCATTTATGCTACTGGCATGCCTAGAAAGCAGAGCATGGTCTGGGATGGAGAGGTGCTGGGTGTATTTTCCTCAGAACAGGATCCTACATAGGCCAGTAATTTGTATTTATGTTCAGTTTTGCAGCCTCCTGATCACCTGTCATTGTTTGACTTTCAGCTGTCCTACTACATTATTGCCCAGCTAATCTCTCTCCAGACACATACAGAAGTTGTGTTCCCATTTCATAGGTGTCAGCTGGTCTTTCCAGAGTAAATAGAAAGAATTATTGTCAGAGCTGAGATTAAAACCCAGTATTTACTTCTGGATTGCTTCTCACCTTCTACCATTTACAAACTGTTATGGAGGGGTAGTTAATTAGTGCAATAGTTGATTTTCAAAGGTTAATATTGTTTATTAATATTCAATATTTAGAACTCTCACCACCCCAACCACTAATTTCAATAATAATCATTTCTTTGCACGGTCATGGAAACTTTATACAGGTAATAACATAGGATCTAGAGATAACCAGTAATAATATATAATATTACTTGAACTCAATTGAACTGGAAGAGAAGGTTCCTGTGGTTAGTGTACCACTTGTGGTCAATACACTGCTTGTTCACTAGATGGATGCAGGAAGCTCCTTTCTGCTTATGGCAGAAGGCAATGGTGAATTGTAAGAGGCTTTAGGTATTTACTCACAAAATTATCTCCCAACTGGCAGGGCTGGCTACATCTTCAGACAGTACCCAAATGCTTTCAGGGAATTCTGTTACTGTCTTGTCAGCTGCTGAGACTTCTGTTTCTTCCCAGGCTTCACGGTGCTGGGAAAAGGAGTCAGACAATCTCTGACCTGGTCCTGGCTCTATGGACGATCTGCATATCTCCAGTACTTCCTGTCTTGGCAGGAGGCTTTCAGGTGTAGGCAGGATGTCTTGCGATGTGCAGTCTTGGCACGAATGTCACGCTGGATACGCAGGCCAATCGCATGGAGGCATTTAGAGCCTGGTAAACTCGAGGTAGCGGAGTTTCCAGGCAGTTCAGGATATGATAAGGCAGTAGCAACCAGGCAAGCACAGATAAAGTGGCAGAGCAGGTTGTGTCACCTGCTCATCGCCTTTTATCAGTATGCCTGAGACTAATGGGTCTTTGCACACAGCATAGCCAATCAGAATGGCAGTTAGCCAAGCCTGACCATATTAGGTGAAGCCATAGACTTGCTTAACCCTTTTTAGGGCAGAACACAGGCCTTGCACAAGGCATACACAAGCTGAGCACAAGATGCAAAACAAGTCTGAGCAAGCCAGATTCCTCAGACTCAGTGGCTCCAGGTTCTTTGTCCTCTTTCCCTGGGTTGCTTCTCCCCAAAACAGAAGGAGGGAAAGCAGAAAAAATATGCCTGGGCAAGCCAGGACATGTATAAGTCTATTTTGGCCTGCTTAGGTCTACCACGACACAAACTCCAGGAGAAAGTCAAATTATTTTTTTTCCTTTCACTTCTCAACAGAACAAGAACAAAGTACATAAACTGAATTGGCATGTAATAGCATTGCACTTTGTTTTGTGTGTCCACGTCACTTTTCAGCTTGGAATTTAGCCTGCCCTCAGATTCCTTTTCCTCCCTTTTTGCCTATGCATACAACTGGCATCAGCTTGTTCAGGGAGAGCAACTGGTGCTTTGTAAATATATTTGTTTAACTTAATTTCTGCACCTGATTTAAATCAGCCTGGGCTGAAGACCTGAGTATTTTGTTTAATTTAGATCCCCTTTTACTGAAACTCTCCTGTAATCGGTATATAATAAAGAGAGCTATATATGAAAGAAAATGTGGGATAAGCCAGCTGGGATTGTTTGTTGGTCTTTTTTCATGAATGCTAAGGTATTCTAAGGTAGTTCATTCCTGTGCAACCTGTTTGCTAGCTCAGGAAGTAGCAAGTAACTAACAAGAGTAAATTTGTTTACTCAATAGCTTCTAAGGGGGATACTGTATTACTGGTGTGACAATTTTCTGTTGCCTTTATCAGGCAATTCTAACCACTGTGTTAAATTTCTTCTAGAGCATAGAAAATGAAGCTAAAGGAAATTGAGCGAACAGCTGTCCAGGCTTGGAGTCCAGCAAACAACCACCCCATTTATCTAGCAGCAGGTAAAATTCTTCACAATTTGTGGAAATCAAAGTAGGAGTACA
Source organism: Semnornis frantzii (assembly GCA_013399775.1). Classification (NCBI taxonomy): domain Eukaryota; kingdom Metazoa; phylum Chordata; class Aves; order Piciformes; family Ramphastidae; genus Semnornis; species Semnornis frantzii. The sequence goes on from VWYK01121272.1 coordinate 42,894, forward strand.
AATTAACTGGCATTAACTGTCAACAATTCTCACCTTAATAATCTCTGGAAAACTTACAAGCAGTACCAAACATGTTACAGCCTTAACGTCTGTTTTTTTTAAGTGACTCGTAGAGAATTATTTGGCAAAGCAGGGCAGATTTGCACCTTAAAGGCCAGGCATTTTTTTCAAAGGGTAAATACATGACTTTTATTGATTAGGCTTCAAATTAAGTCTGTATGAACTCCAACACCTGCTTGCTATAAAAAGTAAAACAAGGTTACTTGCTTGGTATAGCTGGGGAAAAAATAATTCATTGTAATAGTTTTCATTTAAGGTCGCTTGTACTACTTTGGTCTTCAGATATTGTCATGGTGTTTGATAATTAAATAATAGAAACCTCTTCTCCTCAAAGTTCCATGTTTTGATTATCTTTCAGTATTTCTGCAAAAACTTAAATTTGCATTTTGTTGATATTACTCTTTATTCACTACTGTTTGTTTGTTTGTTTGTTTGTTTGTTTTGTGTTTCCTGAAGGACAGTCTGCCTGTTTACTGGCATTGGGTGAGTTTAGTGTCTGTAGAAGCAACACCTTGGGTTGTCTGTCCAACATGACAACTAGTCAATTCTGTCTCTTGCCTGCATTGTGCAGTGCTGCCATTTTTTATATTTTTTTTTTCAGGGATGAGAGTAACAAAAGTTCAGCTATTGCTTTAAAAGCAACATTGCCATGTTGGGTGTAGATAAACTTATCCTGTGTTTCTCTCAAAAGGACAGATTTTTGGTTGGACTGAAGGTCTTGGCTTCAGTCTACTTTAGATCAGAAAGTGCGTAGTTTTGAAATTTGTGCTGCTTTTTAATAGTCTCCTGGGCACTGTCTATGCCATAGGCAGTTACAAAGCTCCTCTGTGGTAATGGGCAACTATTTGCCTGGCAGTGTCCTGTTAGGCAACGCTAAACCTATTTTTAACTTTTATCCTGTAAGCAAGGGAGAAGGAAAAAAACCACCACCGTGGGACTGTGAGCTCTCTGTGGGTCACCGGGGAATGCTGGCTAAGGTTGAGGAAGTTTTTCTGTAGACCATGTTTAGAAGGTTTGATCAAGACATACAGTCATGGTTGAAGAGCAGTTACAGAAGTATTTGGGATCATACTTGTACCAGGTTTCATGATGTGGCTGCATTTGTAATTTAGATAAGGACTTAGTGTCAGAAGCTGTGGCTACTTGGAAGAGGGTGTATGAATCATGTTCATCTGAAGAGAGAAAGATACTTGTGCAACAGTGATCCTGGTATCCAGAATTTCTTGAAGAACTTCTAATTTGTTTTAGCCTCTGTCATAATTGCTGGTGGCTCTTTCTGAAGTATTCAGACAGACCCTCTCCTGAAGCAGGCATACCCAAGTTTTTGTCTGCTATAAGGAATAGGTTCCAGTGCATTGGTGTTTTTGTTTTTTTGGTGGGTTTTTTTATTTTGTTTTTTTTTGTCTTGTGGTCTTGAAAAAAAGTGTCCACTTGTTTTATCCTTTTATTTCTGCTAGGAACATCTGCCCAACAGCTGGATGCATCCTTCAGTACGAATGCCACCTTGGAGATATTTGAGGTCGACTTCAGGGATCCCTCTCTGGACATGAAGCAGAAAGGAACACTTCCTGCCTCAAACAGGTGCTGGAGGATCATGCTGATGTATCAATGAGTGGAAAAGGGCTTTTCTGGCACAAGAAGTGAGAGGAGGAGATCATATTTTTGGGGATATGAAGTGATCTTTGGATAAGTTGGCCTTCGTCTTCAAGAAATGAACATTTTTGTTGCACAAATAATGTAAAACTACAGCAGCAGTTAGATCATTCTAGAAGTCTGGAACTACTTATGTGGTACTCAGTAAATTCATTTTGTATCATGTGAATCTGATGGGCCTAATGATTTGCATTAAAGAGACTAGAGGCAGAGTGAAGCTCATCTTCTATTTTTTTAAAGACAAGACAATTTCTTAGGCTTATGAGTGTGCACTGAATACAAAACACAACCTTGATTTGTTCTTCAGCTCTTACAGTCAGTAAACATATTTTTCACATAATAGTTCTGGAAAAGAAGGCATATAGTGCTGTAATCTTATTTTCTATATAATGTAGATTAGAGGAGAATCACATACAACACCAAATCACATATGAGGTCCTAAACTTTTGTGCTGTAGGGTGGCAAGGGGGAAAAAGGAATAGAAAAAACAAACCCAGAGAGACAGACTACCTTTTCTGTCAGTTCCCAGTTCCCTTTTAAAAAAACTTGAAAGGAAGCTCATTTCTTTTTTCCCTTGTGTAAGAGCCACATTCATCTGCAAAGCAAAACAGTTATTTAAAGTGCAGACTGATAGTCATGTTTGATAGGTTTGAACATGTATGTTGTTTTCAGTATTGCAGAGGGTGTCTTGATGTCCACCAAATATTGTGGCCTGTACCAGCTTTGTCTTCTTCCTTTTTAGATTTCATAAGCTGATCTGGGGTAACTTTGGTAATGGGTCCCCAGAGTCCTCTGGAGTGATCGTTGGTGGAGGGGATAATGGTGTGTTGACAATGTACAGTGCGCAGCGCATCTTGGCATCAAAGAGTGAGCCTGTCATTGGGCAGACAGAGAAACATTCAGGTCCTGTTCGAGCTCTTGACTTCAACCCTTTCCAGGTATGCTACATTAAGATACAGCCAAGTGAACATCAACCTCCATATTAAAAATACCTGGTTTTCCCTAAGGAGCATTTTTTAACTTGAAGGAAACATGGTGGTTGTGGCAAAAGACTGACTTGGGACTCAAATCTGGATTCTGTTCACAGCTTTGCTGCTGACTTCCCCTGTGACCTTGATCAAGTCTTCTACCTGTCTATAAAAACATGAGTTACAATACTGCTACATGTTAGACCATTACACATTCAAAATCAGATTTTTTTTATTTGTTCACTTGGTGTCTAATTCAGTGGACCTTTGATCACATTTGTTCCGGTCCCTTCAAAAGTGAGTACTGAACAGAACACACAAGCCCTTATGGTATCACTGAGGCAAATTGATTGTTGTCTGCAGACTCTTGAGAGAAGCCTGCATCTTCTCAGAAGAAAAGTCCTTGGTGCTGGGATGCGGTCTGAATGTTTATTTGGCCAGAGACAGCAGCTTCTGAGCTTGTGGCAGAGATTCATGATGACTAACACCACCTGCACCCATAGCTTGCTAGACTGATTTTAAACAGGTCTGTACCATGGCCCAACTGAAGGC
>VWYK01121278.1:0-13590 GCA_013399775.1 Semnornis frantzii
ACCCCTAGCATTCTGTGCTTCTGAGCAGATAATACTCTGCTGAGATGACTCTGTCAAATACAATGATATGGCAGGCTGTAAGGTGAGGCAGGATATTTCTACCTCATGGGTACAAATAAATGAGTAAATGTGGCACTTTAGTACATGGTCTAATGGTTGTGGAGGTGCTGGTTAGAAGGCTGGACTTGATGGTCTTAGAGGTCTTTTCCAACCTTAATGATTCTAGGATTCTATGAAATTTCAAGTAAAATTATTAGAAGTGATTCTTACTTTATACAAGGCTGAGTATTGGGTTTTGTATGTTTGTTTAGTTTTTTCTTTTTCAGTTTTGATTTCAATAATAGGTTATTAGACCAACATCTGTGTAAGAAATGGTGCACTGTTTACAGACTGAACAACCAATAAATAGTAGGTTAATAAAGGAAGATTGTTTGTCTCCTATGTTAGGGAAACTAAACCTCCACAGATACCTCTGACATCATAGAGAAACTCTTTTGGACAGACTCATTGTAACTTGTGTGCTCTGAATTTTAACTCTTCCTAAGATACTGTTTTGGTTCCAGGATGAGGGAAGGCGATGCAGATGTGAAACGATCAGTAACTGGTGATTTGTATTTTGAAGATACAAATTGAAGATTTGTATTTTGAAAGATACAGCATTAAATTTAGCTGCTTAGACCAACTAAGGAACCAGAAGTATCTTAATCAAAGTGCAGTCCAATAGATGAAAACAAACTCTGCACCTCATTTCATAGCTATCGGTGCTGAGCAAAACTTCTAGCTCCAGGTCAGCTTTTATTATTTCTCTCATTATAATATTTCTGTCAAGTGAGGGTAGATTTTTCCCTGAACTGCTTTAATAGTTCAATAGGAATTCTGAACTATTTGAAAATAATTTCAAGAAGGGCACTGGCTGATTTATGATGACTGCGAATATGTTTAATTTTTCTTCAGTGAAGTCTGCCATAAAGAATATAAATGCAGTGTTCATATTATCTTAACCATTAAAAGCCATATGGGTATAGAAGCTTTGGCTTAGTGATTCTTGGTTAGGATATTACTCAAAAAGTATCCAGGTGTTCAGAACAGTTGCAGGATGTTGCATCTTGGAATGCTAAGAAATTTAATGTGTGTGTGGGGAAAATATTCAAGTATAGAATCACCTTTATCTTTAAACTCAATTATTGCAAATGGAAACACGCCCAGCAATCCTCATTCTGGCCCTTCCAAACCCCAGATAAATTAATTAGTACTTCTGAGATGTTAGCAGCAACGACTAAATGGTGTATCACAGTCTCTAGATTTTTCTGTTCTGTTTATTTTGCTTTCTNTCTGTTCTGTTTATTTTGCTTTCTTTTGTTTTTTTTTAAAGCAGCAATTCTTTAATGGGAATTTTGCTATAGATTGATCACTTAGAAGAGACCTTGTATGCTGATTTATTGGCAACTTTGCACATTAATTTGTTAGTCACTTATACACAGGATACATGATAAAATCTCCCAAAATGTTGTTGCAGTGTGAAACAGGAGTAAGATTTTTCTGGAATTAAAAAAAAGTTTGTAACAAAATAGATAATAATTTTAAAAGTTTGGAACAGGCTTCCCAGGGAAGTGGTGCTGTCACCATTCCTGGAGATGTTCAAAGAACAACTAGATGGACATGGTTCAGTGGTCAGAGAGATGTTGGGAAGGTTAGACTTGATCATAGAGGTCTTTTCCAACCTTTTATGATTCTATGAAACAAAGCTCAAACCTAAAACAACCCCCACTTCTCTGCATGAAGAAATAAATGTGGTCAATCTCTTACATCTTGCTAAATCTTATTCTACTAATCAGTGACAATGCCATCAATATTTTCCTACTGAATCCCATACTGTTCTTCTGTTGGTTTTGTTATTAATTTCAGACTAACTTCCCATTATTTACAAATACCTTTTTCTTTTATTCAAGTCTCAGCCACTCTATTAATTGAGGAAAACCATACATTTAATATATCATATACTATTGTCTTTGACACTTTTCTGTTAGGTACTTGTACTGGTTTCACCTATCCTTTGTCTGACGTGTTCAGTGAAAGAAGGCTACCAGCTCAGGAAGAAAAGGTGATAATCTTCCAACATGTCTTATGAGAAGCACCTGAGGGAACTGGGGTTCTTTAGTTCAGGGAAGAGGAGGCTGAGGGCAGACCACATTGCCCTCTACAACTCCTTGAAAGCAGGCTGAAGTGTGGTGGGTTTTGGTCTCTTCTCCCTTGTATCAGCAGATAGAATGAGAGGAAATTGCCTCAAGTTGCACTAGGGGAGGTTTAGAGTGGATATGAGGAAAAATTCTTTCCCTGCAAGACTGGTCAGGCATTGGAACAGGCTGCCCACGGTGATGGAGTCACATCCTTGGAGATGTTGAAGAAACATGTGGACATGGCAACTGGGGACTTGGTTAAATGGCTGTGGTTGTGTTAGGCTGATGGTTAGACTCAATGGTCCTAGAGGTCTTTTCTAACCTTAATGATTCTGTAATTCTGTGCATTGCAGTGTAACAGTGCATCATATAGGCTGAACCAGGCTACAACATTTTCAAAGCAGCAAGACTGTCTCTCTTTTGGAGAGTGGTGTTGGTTGAAGCTGATTGTAGTTCCTATATTTTCATAATAGTCCTAGACTTTTTGTAATCCTAGACTATATTTTTTTCCAGATCTCTGAGATGTTTCATGGCAAACTCTTTGAGTATCTTAGATGAAGTAAATTGAAGAATACAATCCATTTTTTAGCACTTAGAGAACTTGTATTGCATTCTGATCTCTGTTGGAAGACATCATCCAGCTGGGTAGAGTATCACTAACGCAGCTGGAAGCCTTGACTTCTCACAACACTGTTTCCTCAGGCCGTAATCAGATGGTCATTCACCTCCTCTTATGTTCCACTTCCATAGTTAAATTGCTTCTTGACCTCTTGCTAGAAGTGGCAATCTCTCTTTTCCAGACTTGTCCACCACTTCCCTCTGTCACAGAAAGATGTCCTCTGGTTTGTTTTCTATTCAGTGTGTGTGTTTGGTTTTGGTTTTGTTTTTTTTTTGACCCTTGATCTCTGCTCTCCATTTTGTTTGTAAGTGGTGAAGCGGCAGGTGATACTCAGTATCTTGTTGCCCTCCAAACAGAGGCTGATTAGTAGATAGGTGAAGAAGCTACTCCTGTGTAGTTCAGCAGAGGTCAAAAGTGAGTTCTGTATGCTTGAAGAGAAGAAAGATGTCTGAAAACAACTGTATGCAGTAATTTTTAAATGTATCTTCCATATATAGAACACAATGCAAAATCTCTAATGCCATACTTTAAGGAAAAACATTTGTGCAGACAATTCAGTTTTAAATGGTTCTTCTTTTTTCTATAATCATTTAAGCTCTCTCTTAGGTATCACTGAATGTTTTCAGACCATAATGTAATCCAGATGGTGCTTCCCCTCCCCCCCTTGTTACACTTCTCTTGCAGTTAGCTCCTTCTTATTATAGATAATAAACCTTCCCTACATACTGGCACAGTTTCTTTGTGCTGATGGTTCATTAATTACAATGCTTCCTTCTTAACCCTTTGCTGACAGCAGTAAGAGTTCCTGTAAAATGAAGTTATGAGCACAAAATTCTAGAATCCACCAGAAATCTAAAGATAAGACTGGGCTGAGTGAAAGAATTTGTGCTTCAAGTAATAATGTGCTGGACACAAGACTTAATATCCTTTGAAGAGATATTGCTGACCTTTGTTATAGATCTGTAATTATTAGTGGAATTTGTGTTGTAATTTTAGTTGTGATTTGATTACTGCAATGTAATTTCATAGCAATTCACACCTCCTTGGTACATCTGTTTTCAGACATGTAGATATTAGAATCACTTGAAAATTGCCAGAGGGCACTGGATTTGTGCTTATAATAGTTTCTCACCCTTCCCACTGCTCTTACCCAGAATCACTTAGTATGGTGGCTTTCCCAGTGCAGAGTTCACAGCAAGGCATACAGAGTAAAGCTAGTGGACTCAACCTTGGAAGTGTTCTATGCCAGGCTGGATGGTACCTTGAGGAACCTGCTGTAATACGAAGTGACCATGCCCATGGCATTGGAGTGTCTAGAGAAGGGTGGCAAAGCTGGTAAGGGGCCTGGAGCACAGCCCTGTGAGGAGAGGCTGAGGGAGCTGGTGGTGAAGAGGAGCCACCTGGAGAAGAGGAGGCTCAGGGGTGACCTCGTTGCTGTCTACAACTATCTGAAAGGAGGCTGTAGCCAGGTGGAGGTTGGTCTCTTCTCCCAGGCACCAGCAACAGAAAGAGGGGACACAGTCTCAGATTGTGCCAGGGGAGGGATAGGCTGGATATTAGGAGGAAATTCTTGACAGAGTGATTGGCATTGGAATGGGCTGCCCAGGGAGGTGGTGTGTCCCTGGAGGTGTCCAAGACAAGACTGGATGAGGCACTTAGTGCCGTGGTCTAGTTGATTGGCTAGGGCTGGGCGATAGGTTGGACTGGATGAGCTTGGAGGACTCTTCCAACCTGCTTGATTCTGTGAATTCTTTCCCTTCCTACTCAAACCTATGATTTTACAAGATAGGTTAAGGTAAACCTTTGCACTGTTGCTCACATATGCTGTTTGTCTGACTGGGTGCAGAAGGATGTGATGGCAGTCCATGGTAAAGTTAAAAAAGCTAAGATCGTGTCCCTTGATGTTGAGAGTAGGTGGTGCTGGGCTGCTGCAGTCATTTGTGCAATTCAATTTCCTCACTTCACTAAGGCAGAAATCTGCACTGACGAGCATTCTTGTTTGTTGGAGTACTTCAGTTTTTCACTTCTTGAGTAAGGACAGTATGTGCTTCACACTCTACAGAGCAAAAACTCTGCCATTATTCACCACGTAGTCACTGTTGCTAACTATTTGTTATGAAGTGTATGCATTTCATCCATTTATTTATTTTTTTTTTAGCTCAAAGAAGGAGCACATAGATAACCATACTGTAAATGCAATGAATTCATGTTGTAAGAATGCACTTTGCCTCAGAGTCTGTGCAAAGTAGTTGTTAATCTGCGTGACAGGTAGGTGTTTGTAAACATTGCAGTAAAATTTTGTCATGGTTGAACCCCGGCTGGCAACTGAGCCCCACACAGCTGCTCGCTCACTTTCCCAGTGGGGTGGGGGAGAGAATCAGAAGAGTAAAAGTGAGAAAACTCGTGGGTTGAGGTAGAGGCAGTTTAGTATATAAAGAAAAAACACACACACAAAGAAAGCAAAACAAGGAATTTGTTGACTGCTTCCCATAGGAGGGCAGATGTTCAGCCAGCTCTAGGAGAACAGGGCTTTATCACATGTAACAGCTACTTGGGAAGCCATCACTCTGAACATACTCCTTTTCTTTCTTCTTCCCCCAGCTTGGTATACTGACCATGACATGGTCTGGAATTTGGGTCTGCTCTGGTCATTTGGAGCCTGCTGTCCTGGAATTTGGGAATGCTCTGGTCATTTGGGGCCAACTGTCCTGGCTGTGTCCCTTCCCAAACTCTTGTGCCCCCCCCAGCCTACTCTCTGGTGAGGTGGTGAGAAGCTAAAAAGCCCTTGACTTCTGTGTAAGCACTGCTCAGCAGTGATGAAAACATCCCTGTGTTAGCAACACTGCTTCCAGCACAAATCCAAAACACAGCCCCATGAAGAAAGTTAACTTTTATCCCAGCCAAAACTAGCACAAACACTTCAAAAGTTATGACTTGCATAAGCTTAGAGGTATCTTGATATTAAGTTACTCAGTTTTGTGGTGCATGGGACATCAGTTCAATTCAACTTGGTTTTATGAACTTAGTTTAAGTGCAAGGCCTTAGACTAAGTAGATATTTTGATAATAGCAGTTAGTTCAGTGACAAATAGGTGTATTTATTAATGCTGCTGCTGCAAACTGTGTGGGAAAGAGGGCAGAGGTAGACTTCCCATTCCTGAAAAGGTTTTAGAGAGGTGTAGATGTGGTGCTGGGGGACATGGTTTAGTGGTGACATGGCAGTGCCAGGCTAATGGTTGGACTCAATCTTAAAGATCTTTTCTATCCCAAAAGATTGTGTGTGTGTGTGTTTGTGACATGAAAAGCGTCAACTAAATCTACAAAGCTGTGCCTATTACTTCATGAAGTTCTGTAGAACACTTCTACTGTAGCTTTGAGAAGAGTTCTGTTTTTCTGCATCTAGCTATTTCCCCTTGACATTTTTCCACCTTACAGGTTCATGGGGATCAACAAATTGTTTCCAAGTAGGAATAAAAATGTTAAGTTTGACCAAAACTGTTAAAATCAGCAGGAATGCTGCAACTTCTTATTTGTGCACCCTTTTTATTATTTGAATTTATCCCGAGGTGAACCCTCTCTGCCCAAAACACTCCAGTTTGAGAGGAGAATTCAAGCCACTTCCACAGTAACTTCACTGAATTCCAAGCTGTGTCTGGTATTGGTTTAATTTTCTTTTCATAAAATCATGCAGGTTGGAAGAGTAGTCCCCCAAGATCATCCGGTCCAACCTATCACCTAGCCTGAGCCAATCAACTAGACCATGGCACTAAGTGCCCCATCCAGTCTTGTCTTGAACACCTCCAGGGATGGCGACTCCACCACCTCCCTGGGCAGCCCATTCCAGTGCCAATCACTCTCTCTGTCGACAACTTCCTCCTAACATCCAGCCTATACCTCCCCCAGCACAACTTGAGACTGTGTCCCCTCATTCTGTTGCTGGTTGCCTGAGAGAAGAGACCAACCCCCACCTGGCTTCAACCTCCTTCCAGGCAGTTGTAGACAACAATGAGGTCTGCCCTGAGCGTCCTCTTCTGCAGGCTGCGCACTCCCAACTCCCTCAGCCTCTCCTCACAGGGCTGTGCTCCAGGCCCCTCACCAACTTCGTTGCCCTTCTCTGGACACCTCCAGTACCTCAATATCTCTCTTGAATTGAGGGGCCCAGAACTGGTCACAGGACTCAAGGTGTGACCTGACCAGTGCTGAGTACGGGGGCAGAATGACCTCCCTTGTCCTGCTGGCCACACTGTTCCTGATCCAGGCCAGGATGCCACTGGCTCTCCCAGCCACCTGGGCACACTGCTGGCTCGTGTTCAGCTACTATCTCCCAGTAGCCCCAGGTCCCTTTCTGCCTGGCTGCTCTCCAGCCACTCTGTCCCCAGCCTGTAGCACTGCTTGGGGTCGTTGTGGCCAAAGTGTAGAACCCTGCTCTCAGCCTTGTTAAATCTTATCCCTTCTGTGTCTGCTATTGGTTTAATTTTCCTTTCTCCCTTCTTCTCTTTTATAGTGGTGTAGTAAATACCGAAATTCCTTCTCTGACATAGCAGACTTTCTGAGGTGACTGCTCAGGAAAACAAAGTTGATAATATTTGGGGAAAAATAATCAGTTGAACTTCCATGAACAGTCCAATTTTTACAACAGCAGCAAGAGTTTTTGCATTTATCTTTTTTTACCATCAACTTTCAGGACTGTGTTGGTACTATAGGACCACTACTTAAACAAATTCGCCATTCTCTTGGTTGATTATTAACTAACCTCTTGGTGTGTAATTTGAATGTAACTCAACGGCTTTTCAAATTTTACAATACATTATCTCTTGGTATTTCTAATGCATTGAGGGGAAGATGGGAAGATCCATAGAATACAAGATGGTCTTTTCCAGATAGTTGAGATAATTTGTGTATCTCCACAGCTGATTGATAGCCACATGATTAAGAATTTCATTTCTCACTGAAAAAAAACACAGATAAGTTTAAATTACCTCTGAAATTCAATACAGCACAATATTTTGTCTCTCCTCCTCTAGTACCAATTCATTGATATACAGCAGAGTTGCCCTTTTCTTGTTTAGAACTAATAATATTTTCACTTTACAGTACGCTGCTTCCTGTACATAGCATAATTCTTTAGATAACAAAAAGTAATCTGTTGAGACTTCCATTTATCCGTTTGCATAACACCATGATGCACATCCTGCTGTTCTGCAGGGAAAAGAAGCACACACTAATATGCATATATATCTGCATCTGTGCTGTGGGGGAGCACCATAAATCTTTTATAAACCACAGTCCTAACCTCTGCTGATCTGTGAATAATAGTGCTAAAGAAATAGTTTAACATGCACCCTCATACTCTCTTCTGCCCAGCTCAAACTTTTCCATTTTCTTTTAAACGTGGCTATAAGAGGGTGTCAAGGTGGATGCTGTGTTATGTGGAAGTCTTTGAGAAGCACCCATGTAGGATGTCCATTCTGATAGCTCTGAAAATGGTTGAAGGTATTGAATTAGGCACACTCCTTTTGCTGTCAAAAGGCCAGACCTTTATGCAAAATACTATTTTTTTTATTCATGGAAGAGAGTGGCTGAGTGCTTCTACTAGCTGGGCATATATCATGGTTAATATGACTTTTAAAGCTATACAATAGAGACTTCTTAAACATGAGCTTCAGTAAGATTAACTACTTTAGTGTCTCCTACTCTGCTGCTAAATGGTTGTGTGGTGGATCCTGAGATTACAGTAAGGGTGGTGAGTCACTGGAACAAGTTGCCCATGCATGTTGTGGAACACTTTGGAGGTGTTTAAGGCTAGGTTGCATGAGACCTTGAGCAATCTGGTGTCCCTGCCCATGGCAGGAGGGTTGGAACTTGGTCATCTTTAGGGCGGCTTCCAACCCAACCCATTCTATGAGTATGCGAACACTTTGGATTCTGGCTCTGTGTGTGTACATTGACTGCATCCTCACTTCTATCTAGATAGGAATGCTGGAGTGGAAACATTTTGTGCTGGTTTGAGTTAATTGGTATATTTTTTAGTAGAGAAAAAAATTGTACTGTAGGCTGTGAAGGTAAAAAACATGGTGATGTCTACTTCACTCAGAGGCTTGCTGTGATGTTTAGGTATAAGGAAACCATAACAAAGAAGATAAGAGTCTCTCGAGCTGGCAGTCTGGGTCGCGAGGGACTTACTGGCTTGCTTGCTGCTTGGGTCTTGGGCTAGCAGCTCTGGCTTCTCCTCTNCAAAAGCAAAATTGAAAAATGCTAATAAAACCCCATTGAAATTAAATATTCCATATAAAATATATGTAGATAAAATATTTTTTTTCCAAAATCAAATTGTTTCCATTTTGCTGAGTGAATTTTCATAGAAGTTCAGTAGAACATAGAACTTCATAGAAGTTCAGTAGAACATAGAAGTTCATAGAAGTTCAGTAGAACATTTTAACTTTTTTGTGATCAGCAAACAAGTTGTCATTAATGAAATTTCTATGATTCTAAAATTAATCTCTTGCATTACTTTAACAGGAGACATGTATGTAGAATATTTTTCTTGCTGTTTTAGCACTTAAAACAGTCATTTTACTTACATGCTTATAGATGAACTTACCAATTTGGAATTGTATCTTAAATTTTCCAATTTGAAATTGTGTCTTAGAAGCTAGACCATCAGGGATGAAGGTAGGAGCTCATTGTAGCATGTTTAAATAAGAAAACCAGAACAAGGCTGTGCTTTGAGAGGAACAGGTAATTCAAGTGTTACATTAAATTTTCTACCTCAACTCATAGGTTTTGGGTTGTTTTTTTTTATACATATTCACAGCATCACAGAATTAATCAGATTGGAAAAGACCTTTGAGATCACCAAGTCCAAACTATCACCCACCATCATCTAATCAATTAAACTATGGCACCAAGTGCCCCGTCCAGTCCCATTTTAAACATTCACAGAGATGGTGAATCCACTACCTCCCTAGGCAGCCCATTCCACAGGCCAATCACTCTTTCTGTGAAGAACTTCTTCCTAACATCAACTCTGTGATTTCCTGAGGATAATCACTGTGTCAAATGTGAAGGAGGGAAGTTCAGCATGTCTCAGCTACTCTGCATAATTATGGTGGGTGAGAATCATAGAATCATAGAATGGTAAGGTTGGAAGGGACCTCAAGGATCATCTAGTTCCACGCCCCTGCCGTATGCAGGGACACCTCCTGCTAGTACAGGTCACTCAAGGCCTTGTCCAACCTGGCCTTGAGCACCTCCAGAGAGCAAGGAAATCCTTTCCCAGTAGTAGAAGTTATCTCTGAATCTCTGTTTCCCCTTTAACTTGGTGTCACCCCCGTGACTTGGTGTTAAGAATGCACAGTGTAGGAGCAAGACTGTGGAAGAGCTATTAAAATGTTAGTCAGGTCCTTTCAAAAGCCTGTGACAGTGTTTGTGGATCTTTCATTTATTGAGACCCTGCTAGTACAAATGTAGTTAGGGGGGAAAAAATGCTGTTACCAATAGGTCACCAGCACAGCTTTATGTGGTGGAAGGCGCCTTGATGTCTTATTCTAAATATTTCTTATTTTACAATAATATCAGTTGTTTGGGTTTTTTTTTTTTCCTGCATTCAACATATTTTTATCTATTTCAGAACACTATACATCCATGGCCATACAAAACTGGATTTCATGGTCTGGTATACTGCAATTGAAAAAGCAGCAGGTACAGATGGCAATGCTTTACAAGATCAGCAGCTCAGCAAAAATGATGTTCCTATTATAGTGAACAGCTGTATAGCATTTGTTACACAGTATGGTAAGTGTAGTGGATTTTATTCAACCTGAGATCACTTGTATAATAGCTAAGTCCCCACACCATCAGACCTTATTGAATGAGTTTATACTTCACCTGAAGTAAACCCATAGCCCATCTTAACCTCGCCACTGCGATGTGATGATGAAGCACACTGCCACACATCAAAGAACGGGCAGTCTGGGGAAATACTCTTTGATAGATGCCCTTTAGAGACACCTTCCTGTGTTAAAAATTGATTCGTTTGCCTAATATAGCTCAGCCTTGGGGGTCCGGTGCCTTGGTGCAGAACACCTCAGCCCTGAAAACAACCAGGAAAGACAAAGGCTTGGACAGGTCAGCATATCTTCTGAGAAACTGATGTTAATTGTGGAGTTGAGTTCAGCCTTAAGGCTACTGTTTTTTCAGCACAATATCCTAAGGAAATACAGTCAGTAACCATTCGTTTCAGTAAATCTTGCCAGCATAACTTTCCATAGCATTAGATCATATGCAGATGATGTCTGTGTCCTTCCTGCTCCTGCAAATTCATTGATTTTTCTTGTGAAATGCAAAATCTATATCAACCCTGTATAAATTTGTCTGCAGGAGAAATGTGTGTCTAACCTCTCTCAAACTGCCAGAGCCTAATTTTTAGTTCAATGATTGAAGCTTAACTAAATAACTTTTGAATATGACAACACTGTTTGGGTTACAACTTTTACCTTAAACCAAGACAAAAATGGTTTTTGCTAAATTAATTTTTAATCATTAGCAATAGGAATTATTCTAAATATAGTTTATGCTGCTTCATGCACTGCAATGTTGTTAAAGTTGTTTAATGTTGTTAAAACTGGAACAGGTTGCCCAGGGATGTGGTTGAGGCCCTGTCCCTGTAGACATTCAAGATCAGACTCAGTATGGCCCTGGGCAGCTTGATCTAGTTAGAGGTGTCCCTCCTAATAGCAGGGGGTTTGGACTAGATGACCTTTGAGGGTCCTTTCCAACCCAATACAATCTGTAAAGCAGGATAATTATGTCTGCCACTCACAACAGTCACTGGTGTGTGTTCTAAGCTGAAATTCAGTTTCCTAGTGTCTTTTAAATAAATTAGTTATTGAGAAATACAGGGTTTTTGTTGGTTGGTTTTGGGTTTTTTGGTTGTTTTGGTTTTTTTTCAGGATCAGCATTACTGGCTGTTAAAATACTCATTTTAAAGCTGAAATAAATATTTGCATGCATTACTTGCATGCATGAATGTTTTTTTTTTACCACAGTGAAGGTTGTGTCTTCAGTTGTGGTCTGCAGGTGACAGACACTATCGGGTCCCACAGCTGTTCCTGACTAGCAGCGCAAAAGCAGTATCAAATGGTAGTGCTTGTGGGCATTACAGGAAAGGTGAATTGCAAGAACGTAAGACATGATGTCTTAGGTTTTGACAGGTACCTCAGAAAAGCAAGGTTTTGTGGAAAAAATGTTTCTCTTTCAAGAAATGTGGGGAACGTGGGAAACACTCTGCAAAGAGAAACAACAGGACTGCACATCTGTGCAAAAATTCCACAAGTTTAAACAAAAAAAAAACAACCCAAAATAATATTGTGGCTGCTCTCATGTGCAGTATTTGAAGACAATCTTGTCTATGGTTTAGATTACAAATTTTCTTTTAAATTGGCTTTGGGCTTTGGTGGTTTTAGTTGTTAAATGCAAGAACAGTGGTTGCCTGATGTCTTCCTGAATGTGAGAAAAAGCAGGGGAAAAAAGGAGTACTTTCCACTAGTCTTGAGGCTTTGAAATGTGGAATGCTTCAGCTTGGGTGAATACAATAACACTTTACTGAGTCCTAAGTAGAGTTGATCACTAAGGGTAATAAAATATTGTGAATTTTGTTCATGAAAGCAGCTATTTCATGCATAATACAGTACCAATCATCAATGCTGCTTTCTGTTACTGTGCCTTTTAGAAGATACTGTCTTAGGAAGTCCTGAAGAAGTCTGGGAATTTTAATTGCCTGTAAATTGTTCTTGGAATTGTGACCCCAGACTCGCTTAATAATATGATGTGCATTTTTCAAACAGGTCTGGTTGGGTGTAAGCTGGCTGGGCAGTTGGGTGTGTGCAAAAGGTCAGAGAGATTTTATTAGGAAAATGCAGAGTGTTTGCCAGCCAGATGTACTTTTTATACAATAATGTCTGGTATTTTTAAAGGAATACTCTAACATGGTATTGATTTTTTCTACCCTGTGTCTTAGGTTTAGGTAGCAAGCAGATCTATCTTAAGAATGGTGATTCTTCCAATGTGGCTGAACTGCTGGAAAGCTTCAAGAAAGATGCAAGGAGTGTTAAACTAAGAGCAGGAAAACATCAGCTTGAAGATGTGACTGATGTATTGAAAAGTTTTCTTTCTCAAATTGATGATGCCCTTCTAAATAAAGAACTTTATCCATTCTGGATCTCTGCATTAGGTAATGTACTCAATAGCACTTAGTACAAGAAAGCTTGGATGTGTATTCTCAGTACCAAATTTGAGAGGGTTGTTCGTAGATCCGTAGAATGGTTTGGGTTGGAAGGGACCTTAATGACGATTGTCTAGTTCTAACCCCCCACCATGGTCAGGGAGACCCTCTATTAGAACAACTTTCTCAAGGCCTTATCCAACCTGACCTTGAATACCTCCAGAGAGGGGTCTTCCACAGCCTGTTCCAGTGTCTCTCCACCCTCACTGTAAAGAATTTCCTTTTAATATCCAGTCTAAATCTGCTCTCATCAAGCTTCAATCCATTCCCTCTCATCCTATCACTAGAAGCACTTGTAAAAAGACCCTTCCCAGCTTTCTTGTAGGCTCCCTTCAGGTACTGGAAGGCTGCTATAAGGTCTTCCCAGAGCCGTCTTCTCTCCAAGATGAGCAGACTCAACTGTTGCAACCTGTCCTCACAGGGGAGATGNCTCAACTCTCTTATCCTGTCCCAGTAGAGTTACTCCTGCCCTCTTATCAGCTTCATGGTGTTGTCTGGACCTGCTCCAACAGT